>RSEH01000115.1:0-145378 GCA_006503475.1 Stentor roeselii
ACCAGCTAATTCTACCTTTGCCCAGAAACTCAAAGAGAACTGATAAGCCAATGCAAGACTTTTCTTCATGTAACTTGCTGACTTGAAATAAATTCCTCTTGAATCTTGCATTAATGGATCATTTATATCGTAATTTGTATTGTCGTTGCCTATGTCGAAGTAATTGTAAACTGAAAAGGAATTCATTTGATTTAATCGAAGGTCAACTGCTTTATAACCGTAGTCAATGCAATGAGTTAGATTATAACCACTAGGATTTGGACACTGATAAACACAATTTCCATTATAGACTTTTTGAAGTGATGAAGAGCATAAAATACAGCTCATACGACCTGATCCCGTACAAGCAGAGCAGCTAGAGTCACAACTTAAGCACGCTAAATTTTGTTCAAAGTATCCTGCCGCACAATTGCATTTTCCATCAACCAATTCAAATCCAGTATTACATTCAATGCAAGGTACATCTAAAAAGCTATCACAAACCTTACATTTAGGATCATTACATTGATTGCAGTCACTTCCTCTCACACAATTTTCAGAGCATAAATTCGAGCAAGTAGCACAAGCCCCATTTTCGAAATAACTTAAATAATCACAATCCTCAATACATCCAAAATATAAACTATTTGTGCATGGTAAGAAACTCTGACTTGCAGTAGGGTCAAACTCTCCTATAAAAATATCAAGACTATTAAGAAATCCTTCATAATTCGAAGTTTCATCACTTCCAAGATAAAACTGCACTCCATTCATCCTTAGATGTCCAGAGGGGTTATAAGTAATAATCAATATCGAATTTTCATATAACTTTATGACTGATTTACTATGGGATACTGAGCACGATAAAGTCAAATAGTACCAAGTCTCTAAAGGTAAAACATCATTAAACAAATTAGCTGTAATAACTCCTTGATAATCCGTCAGTGTGATATTTATAGTATTTCCCATTGTATAAAAGGATAAAAAACCTGGAAAGCTAATTATCGGACTTCGAACTGCTGTAGTTTTCATTAAAATTCTAATTGAAAATTTTACTGAAAGTACAAAATTTGATGAGTAGATCAAATTAGTCATCCCGTTGAAGTAAAGTCCTCGATTTCTCACTTTCACAGGAAAGCCATCATTAGAAATAAAATCCTGGTAATACTGACTCCAAGTATTATCCTTAAATGATACAGATAACACATTATACGGTAAAACCTCAGAGCTGCTAAAGCCAGTTGGAATCTCAGGAACACAAATTCCAAATGTTAATGAGTATCCTGGAATACACCTCAAGCATTCTCCTAAATTAATACAGGAATCGCATGATAAATCACAGCACCAAGGAGCGGTTTCTGTATTATCACAAGCTAAACAATTATCAATCCCATACCCTGTGCATTGACTGCAATTTGAAGAATAACAGGTGTTGCAGTCATCTAGTCTAACACAATTAATCGATCCACAAGTGTCACTACAATTAGTACATTGACCATCCCAGAAAGTAAGAAACGGACAGTCATTAAGAATCGGTACAACCAAAGCCACATCTTCAGCATCATTCCAAAATTCGACTTGGTAATAGAACCCTTTAACCGCGCCACCGTCAAAACCTCCAAGTATAATATTATTAGGGTTTATAGATCTCATTTCTCCAATAATTGTGTGTGCAGCGTTGGAATATCCATTAATATTAAAATTGGCTTCAATAATAGTTGGAGTTTTTTGAGATACTATAAGAACAGCATTAATCCATTGATTAATCTCTAAATTTTCTTCAGCAACAGTTAAATCGTCTTCGCAATAAATGTTTCTATATCTATATGGAATGACAATACGAACGACATTAGTATCCAAAAAAATAATCATATCACTCAATGTCACTATATTTCCTAAATCCATAGGTTTGAAAAAGATCTTCAATGTAAATCGTGGAGCTAGCACATAAGTCAATTTCGAAAGCAATAAATTAGTAGACTCAAAGTAAAAGCCTCGATCTCTTGTCGGCTTTGGATGGCTAATATCAGAAGAATATGTATCATATGCAAATTCTTCTAATGAACTTTGGTTAAGGGTGAGGAAGTTACTGAATTTGGTGTTAATCAACTTTAATGATGCATATGATTGGATGCAGCTAGAGTTCGCACCTACAGTGAATCCTGTCGGGCACTCAGAAAAGCAGTAGTTGAATATTGAATAAAAAGTATAACTGCATTGGTTACAAACATCATTAGTAGAGTCGTAACTATTATAACAAATGCAAGGCTCGGCTTGACTTTCGAAATTCAAGGCTATGATAAGCAAAACTCCTAGCATATTTTTATAAATATGGTATCATATCAATCATTGTATTTAAATATGAACTTATTTCGAATATGAGAAGGTATGGAAATTAATTAAGATGATTGTTCATGGGTAGAAATATTTAATGAAAATTTATTGTGTGTAGTGGATTGAAATATGCATGGATATGAATTAAAAAGAAGGGATCTGAATGTTATGGTTGCTAGTCAGCACCATTTAAAGTTTAAAAACACTTGTGAAAACATGAATGACACCTTTTCTTTATTGTCTTCGGGAAGAGCATGATTAGACCACTAATTCTACCATTCTTATACTGATCATTTTTGGAATCATTATATTAGCTGACAACAATACAGTTCCATATCTATCTCCAATAAACTGACACTCATTCATACTTATTGCGATGCATGAAAAAATTCATGCTAATCAAAAGACGTAAATTTTTAGTAAAAAGAGATAACTTCTAGTAAATCACATCTTCAATTTTAATCTCTACTCCATCAACAAAATGTTTCAAATAGAGTCTCACTACTATTCTAGAAGCGATTAAAATATTCCAGCTTGAAATTAACACACAATTCAAACTTAATTAAAAATCGCGGCCTTTTTATGTTTCGCATTTACACATCAGAAAAGTTCCTAAAATATCTGGGAGTCTTCTACTATAGCCTAGAATATAGAAGAAGTTGAACATTGAGTCAATATTTTTCATTTAATCACAAACTCGAACTTTATAGGATGAATGTCCTACTTAGAATCCTGATGGGTAAAAATGAACAATGAAGCTGAAAATCGAAAATCAGGAACTTGTAAACTAGCAGCAAGTATCAATCACTTGGTTTTATTTATCACAATAGCAAAGATGACATGAATTTTCAAATCCAGACCAGAGGAAGTGATTTATCAAGCATTTATAAAAATGTAGACATTGATTATTCAGAGTTAAAATATTTTAATTATCAAAAAGTAAATTTTTGAGCTCTGGGTTTCTGATTTCTTAAAGTTTAGAGTAATTGAAAATTTTCTGAGTTAAATTTAAAAATTATTTCGGGTTGTTTTTAGAGCTTTTTAAGGTTTTCTTAAAGTTTAGGCGACAATTAGCTTTTGAGATATGAAAGAAATTGAAAGAACTGTATGTTAAATGTTGTTGTGTCAATTTATCTTTTGTTTAGTTGAATCAGAATAAAATTTCTTGTTTCACCGAAATGTGAAAATTATGAAAAAGCTCTTAACTAGGGTATAATCGAGATCATATTCAAAGGAATAGTGAGATTATACCTAAAACAACTTATAGGAAAAAATTAGTATAACTGTTTTGAGACTAAGGGAACTTTTCGTCTCTAATTTAAAAGAAAACTATTATGCGTGAAAATTATGAAGAGACAGATCAAAAACCTATTCAAAATTATTAATAAATCTTCATTTAGCGTCTAAGGATTTGCTGAAGCATATAGAGATAAGATGAAATGAAATTTAATAATCCATGAAGGCCAATTTGGCAAAATTTGAATTATTTTTTTAAGAAAACATTATCGATCTGATTAGAGATATCATCGGCATTGCATTATTGATCAGAGTAACTCTTGCATTGAATATTTTTAGGTGATAATCAATTTGTAAATTATAATAATTAAAGAAATTTTATATAAAATTATTGGATTTTTATCTTCTTTTAGGTATGCTATCAAATTTATTATTCTCCTGATTTAAATATAGGTAATCTAAGAAATACAAATACAAAAATACTCTTATATTTCGAGTTTTATACATAAGAAGTTACTTATCCAGTGATATATTATAAAAAATTGATTTCCTCAAATTTTGAAAATATGATCAGGTTGTGACTAAAAGGTCTCATAATCCCTAATAAGTCTTATAAATTATATTATTACTATTCTTGTAATTGCTGCAATTTTCATCAAACTTATTAATCTAAGACTATCACAAAACCCTTCAATGGGCTTCTTATACTCTTAATATGCATAAAGTTTACCATCTCGACTTATATTTTAGATCTGCCAAATGATTATTTCAGAAATATTATAATCTAAGATGGGTTTAATTAAACTAATTTCTTATATAATATTAAAAAAATTTCACTAATCTATCAAGAAGCTAACATTAATTCAAATGTTCAATAAAACTATCTTCCATCTCAACAACTTCCATTCCCAAACCTTAAAAAAATCACAATACTATAAAACTTAAACCAATTCAAGACGAAACATATTTCTGAAACTCCGAAAAAAAGATATTCTCCGCTTCCACCCTAACATTACTCACACTACAAGGTCTTTCCCCTTCTAAAATCTTTTGAACAACTCCAGTTCTAGCTTTACCCTTATTAACCTTCTCCATATTCCCAGTGACCATATCACTCCAAGTACTAGAGAGTTCAAATCCAGTTTGAAAAGATTTTTCTCCAGAAAATTTCCTAAACTTTTCAATAGCGCTAATAACTAAACTGCCTTCTTCCTGAGAAAATCCAGGTTTATGACACTTGAGTCCTGCCATGATCAAGTTTCTCTTCAAACAAGTGATTTTGAAAGCAGGAGAATAGTCAGTGTTTTTCCATTCTTCCTGAGAAAACCTGTTAGGAACGTTGATTAAGACCCATTTTATCATCGATTTCGCGAATAATGTGAAAAACTCTTCACGGTCGATTACTTGCGCGTCTAAAACGACTTCTCGGATTAGTTTTCGGCCTTCGTGCAAGTCGCCGACGATTGACTTGGCGACTAAGAACTCAGCAACGTGATGTACTGGAGCTTGGCTTATCATTTTTCGGTCTATCATTAACCACCATGTCGCCAAGACCTGAAGCTGCTCACTGATTGAGACTATTGAGGACTCGTTTCTAAATCCATCGGTTTTGTTTAGTCTTTCTGAAGAGACCTCGTCGTTTAAGTATTTGATGATTAGGTTACTGCGATGGTCTCCTTTGCAGAGATTTGAAATGTCTTCGATTTTTACTTTGAATGACTGGTTCTCCTTCTTCAAGATCAACTGAAGTGCCTCTCGAATACGTGCAGGGTGTAAGCTAAGCCCAATTTCCAGCAAAAACTTAATCAGTACTTTTTCACTAATCTCACCACGGTCCTCAGGGTCAAGCATCATAAAGATCATCCTCGCAATATTCGAGTCTTTATTTTCCTCAAGACTTCCTCTTTTTTTCATCCAGGCAGAACTAGATGCCCTGACCGACTTTTCAATGGCCTCAGCGCTTTTTTGCACCACTTTTTCAGTTTCAGTATTTTTCTTAAAGCGTAGAGGTTCATGATCAGCTTTATCATTAAGTACTTTTTTCACAAGTCTATGAAAAAGATTATTACTCTCACAAATCGAGTCATTACTTTTTTTTTCATCATCTCTGAGGTTTTTTCGCATGCATCTCATGATAAAGTGATTATTTTTCATCCTGATTGCATCTTACAACAACTCATTTCTGATCTTTTCCTGCATTTTCACTGTTTTTGGAATTGAGACTTTCATTTCACTTGGGTCTCTTCTTGCTGATATTCGACTTTTGACCTCATTTTTTGAATTCTTTGGGTGAAAAATTTTAGGTTTTTGGACACTTCTTGATGTTGGAGCTGCTGAGCCTATTCGAAGGAGACTGTTGGGGTCTTTATGGACAGAAACATAAATAAAACCTTCTGTGTTGCTGTCAAACTGAGTAAGTCCTGAAAGAGTTCTAATGCATTTACTTGGACGATGCTCTTGCTGAGCAGTTTGGACTCTAGATTCAATTTTTTCTCTCTTTTCACTCAATTCTAAATGTTTGAATTTGCAACTTTCAGCTAAAAAAAAAGGCAAGGATCCTAAAGCAGACATAAAAGTTTTTAATGTAACTATCGTTAATGTCATGAAACTTTGTTTGAAATAATTTAATAACGAAGAGGATTTCTAATTATTCGAGTTACTGTAAATGGAAGCTCTTGACATTTCGCAGTTTCTCACCTTTGGAAAGATGCAAAAGCTTCTTTTCGTCCTTTGTGGTGGTGGATGGGCGATAGCGATGGGTGTTGTTGGAAGTATCGCAGTTTTAATCAATGAACTTCATGAACAATGGAAAGTTGATTATTCCATACTGAGCATCATTCCGATCTGCAACATGACAGGGATCTTCATCGGTTCTAACATTTGGGGAATGCTGACAGACAGATACGGTCGGATGATTGCTTTTAAAAGAACTCTCCTTGTCACTGCCCTTGCTTTGATAATTTCAGTCTTTTCAGTAAATGTTTTTATGTTGGCTGGTATTTTCTTATTTGTTGGATTTGGCTTAGCTGGGTCTTTGTCTGTTGATGGAGCTGTTTTTTTGGAATATTGTCCGAAGGATAAGACTTATCTCTTGACCGGCATGAGTGTTGTCTGTGCTTTTGGAGGAATGTATGCAACTGGATCTGCCTGGCTTTTTGCTGCACTTGGAGTGAAGGAGTTGTGGAGGTATGTACTTGGAGTCAATGCTGGGCTTTGCATTTTGGCTTGTCTTCCAAGGTTCTGGGTACAGGAAACTCCTTTGTTTTTGGCCTCTCGGGGAAGGTTTCAAGAAACTTTTGAACTGCTCAGTAGGCTTAATAAGGGAAATGTTGATGAAAATGCACTTAGGAATGTCATTACCGCTGATGGGAAAGATGTTAGAGTTTTATCAATTAGTGAACAGGTTAAGGTGTTGTTTCAACCACCTTTAAAAAGGTTGATTATCTTGTATTTGCTGGTAAAATTCAAACAGATCTGGTCATTCACAGCCTTTACATTCAACGCGATCGGTACATTTATCCCCGAGATCCTAAAACGTTCGGGACAAGGTTCTCAATCCAACGAGTCAATCTACATGACGATGTTCATCCAAAACCTAAGTTCAGTTCCAGGTGTTTTATTCGCGACTTACCTCGTAAACACAAGAATGGGTCGAAAATGGACTCAAGCTTTTTCCCTATTCATGGCCTGCATCCTTCTCTACAGTTTTCTGATCCCCAGCTACTCCGGCGTAACAAATAAACAGCTGATAACCTGTTCAACAATTTACTTTTTCTTCATCAACACAATGTACCCTGTTCAATACGCGATAACCCCTGAGACTTTCCCAATCCAAGTAAGAAACACAGCAGTAGGTCTTTGCAACTGCGTTAACAACCTAGCTTCTATAATCGGTCCCTTTGTAGCGGCGATGATGTTGGAAAACATCAGCCAGCTTTACTTTTGTTTGTTGTTGTTTTCTTGTTCTTTGTTCCTGGCAGCGGCTTGCTCTTGTCTGGTCCTTGAAACAAAAGGTTTTAACCCTCAGACCTTGATGCCGGACTATTCGATTTCTTTAGTTGAGGCTGAGAAGGACACGGGCAAGTGGAGTTATTCTTAAGTTTAAATAGAAGAATATAAATGATTAGAAGGCTGTTGGCAACTTGCTATGCCCCGAAACCTGGAGATGCCGCTGTTCGGAATATCGCGGTTATACCTGGAGATGGTGTCGGGCCTGAGTTGATTTCTTCTACTCTTGATGTACTTAAGCATGTTCATGTTCCTATCTCTTTCACTGAGTTTTCGCATATTAACTTGGATGACAAGGACCAGATGGATAGCTTGAAAAGACATAAATGTGCACTTAAGGGAACTATCTCTCATATGGTTGGAGAAGGACCTGGATCACCTAATCTTAGGCTTCGAAAGTTGCTTAATGTTTATGCTGATGTTGTTCATGCGTTTTCTATACCTGGTATCAAGACTCGTCATGAGAACTTAAATGTTATTGTTATTAGAGAAAATACTGAAGGGGAGTACTCAGGTCTCGAGCACGAAGTCTACCCTGGGGTGATCGAAAGTATAAAAGTAATAACCCGCTCAGCCAGTCTTCGAATCGCTGAATACGCTTTCGAAACCGCCTTCCTAAACAACCGAAAGCGAGTGACAGCAGTTCACAAGGCGAACATAATGAAAATGGTAGACGGTGAATTTTTGAAAGCAGTTCGAGAAGTGGCAGCAAAGTACCCATCAATAGAATACAAAGAGATGATAGTTGATAACGCTTCAATGCAGATGGCTTCAAACCCTTGGCAGTTCGATGTGATGGTTTTGCCTAATCTTTACGGGTCAATCCTCGCGAATATCGTCACTTTTCTCGTTGGAGGACCTGGGGTCACCCCTGGAGTCAACATTGGACCTGATTTCGCTTTGTTTGAACCTGGAACTAGGCACCTTGGACATGACATTGCTGGAAAAGGACTCGCGAATCCTACTAGTATGATCTTGTCAAGTGCTATGATGTTGAGACACCTTAACTTACCTCATTTCGCTGAAAGGATTCAGAATGGAGTCTTTAAGACTATTAAGGAGGGCAAGGCGGTTACTGCTGATATTGGAGGAAGTGCCACGACTTATGAGTTTACAAAGGAGATTATTAAAAATATATCGAATAATTAGAAGTTTAGGATTTTTTTTTAGATTTGAGATATTTTGGATGATTTAAGATTTTATCTAGTATCAAGTTTAATAAATTGGGAAATTTATTCTCTAAGTTTTAGATTTTTAAGGATGAAGTTTGAAAATCTTAACTATTTAAAATTACTTCATTTTAAAAAGACCTTCGATCAGATCTTCTATTCTCACTTTTCCTTCGTTAATGACAAAATCCTGGAAAACAGCTTCAATTTCTTTTTCTTGAAGAGCTTCTCCTCCACTGCAAAGGGCGTTTCTCAGGTCAGTAGCATCAACAAGGCCATCATTTTCCTTATCAAGACTTTTCAAGAACTTGAGAACTTCTTCTCTATTATTAATGGAGTTGAGTTTACATTTTTCATAAAGAACTCTAAGTTCTTCTAAGCTGATCTTCTCATTTTTTACTTCATCTGAAAGTTCTTTGATTTCAGTTTCAGTCGGGTTGAGTCCGAGACATCTAAAACTAGTTGCCAAGTCATTCAAGCTAATAAAGCCAGATTTAGAAATATCGAGATAAGAAAACACGTCTTTGATATCCTGCATTATTTAATAATAATGAAATATTAGAAATATGAAAGATAAGACTAAAATTTTTCAAAAATTTTAAAATTTTATTAATTTTAGTTGTTTTCAGGAAGATTTCTTAGTTTTGACTTGAAGAAGAGTAAAATTCAAGATAATTAAGAATATAGAACTAGATCACTATGCTAATCTTATATCAAATAATATATGATTCAATAAATATGCTGAGGAAATTATCAACTTCTTTAGAAAAACACTTCAAGGTGTTAAATATCAAGCCTGGATCCAATGCAGAGGAAATCAAATCCGCTTATAATAAATTAGTAAAATTATATCACCCGGATACAACTCAGATCTCTGATAAAAAAGTCGCTGCTGATAAGTTCAACCAGGTCCACGAGGCGAAAAATGCACTTTTATCTTCTACTGTCCAAAAGGAAAACACCCGAAGTTCAGAAACTCATTCAGAAGAGCCTCATTATCAAGAATCAGTCTTCAAGTCATACGAAGATTTCAAAAAACACTATGAAGAGAGAGATAGGTATAAACAAGAAGAGTTTAATGATAAGAAAAACTCAAATGAAAAAAAATCAAATTCAGAGTGGACTTCAAATCCATCAAATAATGAAAATACTGAAAAATTTGAGTCAAATAATTATTTTGTGTATGCAATTATCTCATTAATCCTGACAGGCTTTTACGTTTTCATAACACAACCGAGGAAGCGGTTAGAGAAAAAGCCACCAAAAGCCCTAATCCCAAACCTATCTCCAATTCACCAAGAAATTTCCCCCACAGAAAAAGGTCCTCTAAGACATCTAACTTACAATTTCCAAGGCAAGAAAGGTCCTCACTTAAACTTTCTTCTCCTTTCAGCAGAAGACGACGACCATTCAGTCTTCAAATGCAAGACATGCAGTTCAGTAGTTTCCAAGGCGAATTTGGAAGACCACGTGATACTCGCAAACTTGCAGGATAAAAGAAGAGGTTAATTTACTAAATAGCCAGCAAGACAGGGTCTTTTGGGTTGTAAGGCGCAAAGTCATAATAAAGCTTATGCGGCTCTGGACTTTCTTTCGAGTCACTTCCATAAGTTTGAAGCAGGTTTCCTAAAGTTTGAGTCGTATCTGTTATTTCATAATGAGGAGGTATCGGAAGTGGAGGCTCTGGAGGCTGCGCCACGTATAATGTTATCTTTTCTACTCTTCCAAATGAATTTTCGATCTTTCGGAGAAGCTTGTCGATTGTTACGTCTGTTTTCAAAATGTATTGAATTGTGGCGAAGTCCCACAGAACGCAACGTACTTCTAAACGGATCCAACCTTCGGTTATTTTTGGAAGGTCTACTTTTGGGTATAAACGAATTTCTTCGATTACTCGGGCTTTCTTGCCTCCGGCTTTACCTGCACCTTTTTTTCCCATTTGAAGTTTATTAGGATAAGAATTTTGGATTTTTTTTAGTTTTTTTGGGTTTTGAGAAGGATTTGGTTTGGGGGAGATTATTTTGGAGGTTTGAAGAGTTAAATAATTTCTAACTATTTTTTAGTCTTCGCTTCCGGAGGATGGGGATGATTCTGAAAAAGCGAGTTTGTTGTATTTCATTTGCCAGTCCGCAGCCTCTTTCTTCAAGTTATCAATCTCAACATTTTTCTCATCAATTTCCAGTTTCAATCTTTGCAACTCTCTAGAAACTCCATCACTTTCCTCAAGTTTCAATTTCAATTCTCTAATTTCATTTTCCAAGACCTGAATCTCACTATTTTTCGATGAGATTTCCTGTTTCATGATTTCTACCTGGTGAATATTTTCAAAGCTTTGATAATCAATCCTCAACTCAATTTTCTCTAAACTACTGTCCATCAATTTCTGAATTTCTTTTTTCAATCTTGCATTTTCTTCTACAATTTCCATATCAGGTTGAAATTGAATATCAATGCTAAGTTCCTGATGATTTTCAATAATTTCGTTTTTATCTCTACTCTCGTTTTTAATATTGTTTATATGATCTTCTAAGAGACTGATTTTATTTTCCAATTGATTAATGATTTCATTTAATTCATCCTCTCTTCTGGAATCAACAACAGCTTTGAACTCAATAAAAATATCAACTTTTTCTTGATAATCAATCTTCACATCAACGAGCTCCTGAGACCCAGGCTCGATTTCTTTATCATTTTCAGTAATTTCCTTAGTTCTCTTCAATTCCTCTCGAATTTCTTCAATCCTTTCATCCAAGACACTATTTTCCTTGATATATTTTTTTAGTTCTTTCCTATTCGTGGAAAGTTCTTCCATAAGCTGAGTGATTTCCTCTTCTTTCCTCGAAATTTCCTCTTCCAATAAAAAATTTTCAGTAGATAATTTGTTGACTTTTTCATTCAAGCCTTCAATCTGTTCCAAGTATTCATTTCTAAGACTTTCAATAATTTCCTGTTTTTCATTATCGAGTTTAAAAATAACGGCTTGAGTCTTAGTTTCAGTTCTCGAAAGTTTCCTTTCAAGACTTCTGGACCCAACTCTAAACTTTTCAATTTTCGATTCTTTTTTACTGATAACATCTTGCATTTCTTCTATTTTTTCCATCATTTCAATTTTTTCTCTTTCATGTTCTGAAGACAATTCAATTAATTCATCAATCCTTTCAGTTAAATTCTGATTTTCTGAAGTAAGCATCTCGATTTGTGATGATAAAAGTCTTTTTCTAGAAAGTTTTTGAGATAAACTAAAGATTCTATCTTGTAAAGAATGATTTTCTTGTTGTAATTGGTTGAGTTCTCTTGAAAGGTCATCAGTTCGAGCAGATCTGGAAGAGCTTAAGATGAGTTCTTCATTATTTTTCGTTAGTTTCGAGTTTTCATCATAAAGTTGTTCAACAAGTTCTGAAGTTCTCGACGATTTTTCCAATAATTTCGCGTAATCATCTTGCAACTCTTGATAATTTTCTTCAGTCTTCAAGAAAGACTCTTGTTTTTTAGTTAGGTCATCATGAATCTCGCTTAAACATTCAAATCTCTCTGAAAGATTTCTGTAGTTTGATTGAAGGTCTTCATGTTCCTGAGAGAGTTTCTCGTGAGAAGCTTTTAAATTTGAGTAGCTTAATGAAAAGGATTCAGTTTCTTTCTGTTTTGATTTGAAACTTAAGTTTTCCTTGTATAAGTCCTGGTATTTCGAACGGATACTTTCAAGTTGTGAGTGTTCTTCTACTAGTTCTTCGAATTTTTCCTTAAATTCTTTCAAATGAGCGATTTCCTCATTTTTTTCTGAGATAATTCCGAGTGACTCGTTTTTTTCAGCTTCTAAAATATTGAGTTTTTCGATGAGTTCTTTCAGTTGATTATCGACGAGTTGAAGACGGTCGTTTTTTATTTCCAGGTCTTCACATTTTTCTTGAAGTTTCGAACATTCCTGCGACTTTTCATTGATAAGGTCCTCAAACATTTCTTTAGAAATCGAGAAACTTTTTTTTAAATCTTCCTGATTTTCTTCGAAAGGATTTTCAAAACTTGCTTTAACAAAACTTTCCTTTTCTAAAGTTTCTAATTTTTCTTTAAGTTTCTCATTTTCAATAATAAGAATTTCACTTGTTTCCTTGATTTCTTCAACTTTCAGATTTTCTTGCAGGAGTAAATCTTGCAAGCTGTCATTTTCCTCAGTTAAAGTTTTGATACGGTCGATCAATGCATCGTTTTCAAGTTTTTTAGAATCTTCTAGTTCTTTATTTTTTTCTTGTAAGATTGAAAGGTCCTCAGCTGCATTTTCGTAAAACTCTTGAGACTCTTCCAAATCTTTCACTTTTTCAGTGAGTTTTTCATTTTCCTTGAGCACAATAAGCATCTTTTCATTGATTTCTCGATGACTATCAAAGACCTGCTGGACTTCTATCAAGATATCTTCTAAATCGTCATTGATATGATCGATTCCTCGTTCTTCATAAGACAATCCAACAAAAATTTTCAAATTTTTTACAACATTTTTTATTGTTTTCAAGCTTTTTTCAAAAGGTTTTAAAGAAATCAGTTCTTTTTGAATGTTTGAAAGAGATTCAGATAGTCTTTCATTTTCTTGAAGGATTTTATCGACTTGATCAACGCGTAATTTGAATTCTTTGTTTTCGTCGTTTAAGAACTGGTTTTCTTCGTCGAGTTTTTGCAGGTTTTCGTCGGATTCTTTGAAGTTTTGAAGGAAATTTGAGAAGGTGCTCCAGATTAGCTCCAAATCGTCGACGAGGGACTTTTTTGATAGTTTTGGTTTCAGGTCTAATAACTTTAAACCTCGGGAGATTGACTCTTGGAGATTGCTTAACTCTTGCATCAGGTCTTTCTCGTTTCGTGATTTTTTTTGGAATATTTGACGTTCTTGAAGTAATTCTTCTTTTTCTTCTAAGAGTCTTTCGAGTTTGTAGTGCATGGATTTTATCATGTCTTCATATTCGGTGACTTTTTTTTTTATTGATTCGGATTCACTGGTCCTGTCAAGTATACACTTGTTGAGCATTTCCTTTTCCCTAAGTGCCTCAGCCAATTTATTCTGAACTTCAATAATAATTTCTTTACTTCTATCAAAAGGCGAGTTTTCACTTTTTCTTCCTCTAGGTGTGACTTCTTTTTTATGTTTTCCCATCAAAGTTTTGAGACTCTTATTAGCTTCTTCACTAGTTCTGAACTTTTCATTGAGTTCTTTTAGTTCCTTTCTCAAAAAAGAATTTTCTTGTAATAAACTCTGATTTCTTGCTTCAAATTCGTTGAGAGCTTCGCTTTTCCGCTCATCTCCTTTACCATGGACCTGATTTTTTATTGAAAAAGAAGTTTCTGGCTCAAAAGACTGATTTGATCGAACGCCAGGTGTTTTTTTATTGTTAATCAAAGACTTACCCCGTGGTTCAGCTTTTTTGCCTTCATTGATCTTTTCAATCATCAATTCATTAAGCCGATCAGCGTAAAACTTGCTAGATTCCTTTTCTTTCTTCAAGTCTTTTTCCAGGCCATTAATTTTCACATCTTTTTCTTCTAAAAATTTGATATACTGCTCATTTGCTTGTCGTAAGTCAAAAATCGCTTTGCTCTTCTCTTTAATACCTTCCTGCATCTTTTTGATATACTCTTCTTTAAATACGATATTATCATGATCTTTCTTATTTTTGCTATGAAAACTGGAAAACTCTCTTTTCAAAGCCTCTACTTTACTTTCAGCTTCTTTTATCGATATTTTAAACATTGATACTTCTTTTTCATGAGATTGTTTCAACTTGATATTTTCTTGTACGTAAAACCGACACTGGTCCTCCAAGTCTTTAACCTTTTTATTAAAGTCACTGAATATCTTATTATCCTGCATAATTTTTACATCTTTTTTATTAACCTGTTTAACTCCAGCAAGTTCTCGAGTGAGTTTCAAGTTCTCAGATTCAATCTCATTAATATAATACTTCAAATCCTTAACAATTTTTTCATATCGATTCTGAGTTTCATGTAAATTTTCCCTAGTATTCTGAAGTTCTTTCTGTGTATTCGAAAGGATTTCATTTAACTTGTTCCTGTCAAGTTCAGTGACTTCATTTTTCCCAACGACTCGATAGTTCGGGTTGGTCACGAAAGACTTTGACTTGCTTGCTTCAAGAGATCCTTTGTTAGGAGCTGTTTTTGACTTGTCACTTGGAGTTGTCAGTCCGTATAAGAGACTTAAGCCCGCATCTCTGCTGTGTCGATCAGCTGCGATTCGCTCTATCGCAGCCCTGCTGTCGAAGAACTCTGAATATTTTTGAGCTTCTCGAGAACCTGCCAACGGTCTTTTTTTCTTGGAACTTGTCGAGCTCGACCTCATTTTTATTATAAATCAAAACTCGTTGCTTTAAAAATGACTGACTTCGACCTTGTCAAAAAAGTTGTTTTGAGGTTTGTCGGATTCAGGGCTAAAATTGAGAGAAACTCGCAGGACTTGGTCTTGAGGGATTGTGATCAGGAGGTGAATGGACTTTTGACGAGAAGTTTGACTGCTCCGCAGATTGATAGAGAAGGGTTTATTTTTAGATGTCTTTTGGGAAGGTCTGTTGTTGGCAGTTTTAAAGATGCATCCGTCTTCTCAGAAAAACTAGTATTCGAAAAAATTTTCCTAGAAACAGAAGAAGAGCTAAAAAAAGAAACAAATGGAAAGCAATTCATATATTTTTCAGTTGTAATCCGTTTCTGGCTTTCATGTTTCGTTGCCTCTCAGATGTTTTATATGCTGTTAATCGCTCCAATGAAAGACAAGGAGTGGATATCTTTCGATGATTTCAAGAAGTGCATCGAAAATATTCACCAAAGAAACATAGCCCGAGCGTTTTTATCAGACAAGGAGGATAAAAAGTACTCTTTTAACCTCAGGATACAAAAAATGCTTTGTAATGAATAGACAGTCTTCTTTTGTCTAGTCGAGTTCGATGTCAGACAAATCAATGCCCAAGGAATTGTCAAGGTCTTGGAACTGTCAAATCGCAATGCGAAAGGCAAGGATAAAGAATTCAGAGCTTTTGCTGAAGGGTTTATTCATAGAGCTAGTCAACGAAGGAAAGTTGTAAGCCCGGTTATTAGAATTGATGAGTTCTATTGGTTACTTGTTACAAGTTTAACTTTGTAATAATTTATTTAATGGTTGCATTGTTAAAATCTTGATTGAGTTATTTTTTCTTTTAGATTGGTTTAGTTCTTTGGTGATGGATAGTTTGAAGTGGTTTAATTGTATCTAAATGATGGAGGGATTCAAAATTTTCCATTTTCTGGGAATTTTAACGATTTCTTGAAAATCGATTATTTCACTATAAGCCATTAATAATTAGAATCAAATCGTTATCTAAATAAAAATTCATTTCTTCTATAAAAAAATCTTACTTTAAGCCTTATGAATAACTAAGAATAATAATTACTTAAAAATTTCTTAGAACTAACCCTCTATCAAAACAAACTTCACTAAAAAAACACAGAAAATAAACTATGAATAATAAGAATAAACCCTTCGTGCCGATTTAGTCCTCGGCCCTTTCATAGCTGGTGACCTTCCCCCTTCAGCGACTCTAGGGTCGATCCTAACCAAATTCAAGTTTTCCTGTTTTTCCTGTTTTTCTTGTTTTTCCTGAGACCCTCTTCCATTTCTTTTTTTCTTCCTAATCGGCGAAGAAGTAATAATCATCGACCTAAGTTTAACAAAGTCAAGTTCAAGTTTATGAATGATATTATTTTTTATCGCCAAAGAACTTTCAAGTTGTTCAATTTTATCCGAAAAATCCGAAGAATTTTTACGAGTTCGACTTTGAGTCTTTATTTGAAAGGTAAGCATTTTGATTTCATTCAAATATTGATTTTTTTCATTTTCTGCTTCTTCATTTTGCAGTTTAAGTTCTTGCTCTACTCTGATGTGGTTCCTCACTTCCGCTTCAAGTTTCTGAAGAAGAGACTCAAGTTGCTCGTTTTGCTGGATCAAGGAAGACTTTTCTTCTTGTAAACTGTTTTGTTTGAAGAGGATGAGAGAATCTACTAGAAGGGACAAGTTTTCCAGTACTATGAAAACGTCGACTGAGAGAAGCAGGTCGATTTGTTCTGAGGTTGTGATTATGTCTTCTAGTTTGCAGTTGGATGTGTAGGTGCTTTTGAACAAGTCTTTCACTTTTAGTTCGAGCTTTGAAAATTTTGTCATTTTTTTTACTTTTAGTTGGATCGGGTTTTTGAGGGTGGAGTTGTCTGCTGGGGTTTGATTAAGGCTTGGTGGGTTTAGGGGTTATTTAGAAATTTGGATTTATTGAATTATGGACCCCCTCCATGCCCCCCAAATAAATCAAGCCTTCCAAAATCACCTGATTCACGAGGCAACTAAAAACTCAAACCTTGCAACATACTCTGCTCTACTGGGTGGTTATAAACAAAAATGGAAAGCCCTTCCACCAGGCCCTTTGTATGCAGCGAGTGCGAAACACGATTTACAACAAAACTCTTCTTAAAGCGCCACAGCGCAGTTCATTCATCAAGCCGAAACTACAGCTGCGAGTATTGTCCAAGCGAATACAAATACAAAAAAGGTCTGAACCGTCATCTTAAAAAGTTCCACCCAGATTATTATAATTCTTTAAAATTGACCCCCTTCAAAAAGAACATCCGAATAAAAATCGAGGAAGAACAGGAAAGTTCAAGTTTCGCTGAAGAAAAATGTGAAAAAAACTGTGATTCTTTGGAGTCTTCATCTGAATCTCAGTTGTCCTACACTCTTGAATCAAAAAGTAACAACTTTCCTCCTGTTGAAATAGCGAAACCTCAGGTTGTTCTGAGAAGTAATCAGGAACAGATTAACTCTTGTATTGTCCCTGCTTTGATTATGCAAAATTTACCTATTCAAGGAAGAGAGACTTTTAAAATGCAGATTGATGAGAAGAATAGTGATTTGGGTGATGGTGGAAATCTGGAGGATTTGAATAATTTTAAAGGTTCTGCGAATTTGGTAAGTGCTTCAGGGTTGGCAGGTTTCAATGGTCCCTCAACAACCACATCTCCAAGTTTAAATAATCTCAACGATTTCAACAAAGTTCTATTCGAGAACTTCCTGCAGTTTTCTTCAAATGTTTTCAAACATTCATCAAAAGTGCAGAAAGACAGCAGTAAAGGTTTTGTTCAAGTAAAAGAAGAAAAAAGTGGACGAGACCCAAAAGTGCTTCAAATGAACGCTAACAAAAGAATAGAGTTTTTAGAAGACTGTATCAGAAAATATCAAATATCAGAAGCTGCTCTCGAGTACGAAATCGATAAAGTCCTGAAAGAAAACGAAAAATTTGAAATAAAAATCAAGAAATTCAAGGAAAAGTTAAGAAAAAGTGATTGGAAGCAGTCCTAGTGTATTTTAATTAATTTCATTATAAAAGTATGGAAAAATTTGCTAATCAAAAAAGAGGACTCAAGATTTCTATTGGACTTGCAAAAGATCGTTCTATGACCAGTCCTCCAGCGCAAACTCCCACTTTTATGATCCCTGAAAATGAAGTCCTTTCAGTAATTTCAGAAAAACCTGTGATGAGTTGCTCAAAGTGTTTTTTTTATCAGGAGAAACTGAAAACAATGCAGAATAATGCAAGAAAGTTCGAAGAAACCATAAAAAATTTGAATTTAGAAATGATTGGCTTGAAAGACTTACATAAATCTTCAACAGTTCATGCGATGATTAAAAAAATCGACCTTCAGAGTAAAGAACTTCAGAAACTATCACAGGAAACCTTTCTTCTGACTGAAGAAAACACTTTTTTAAAGGAAAAAACTCTGAAAAAAGAAAAAGAAATCGATTTTCTCAAACAAAACATGAAAAAAACGATAAAAGACCTGACATCTCGACCAAAACGATCCTCTAAAACTTTTTCAATAGTAGGAATCCATTCTTTTTCTTTATTACCCGACCCTTTTTACCCGAATGCCCTAACAAACGGTGAAGAAAACTGCAAAATTTTCATCACAGAGCAAAAAGAAGAATATGAAAAGCTTCAAATCCAGTTGATCCCAGAAGTCTTAAACACTGAATCAACAAAAACTCCATTCAAGTCAAAGCTTGAGCCAAGTGAACCTACTTTAAAAAATCGATTCATTCAACTTTCGACTGACTTTTCAGAGCTCATTATTTTGTTTCAGTCTTTTGTAGACCTTGTTCTTTTCAGCAACTCGTTAACCTTTAATAAAAAACAAGAAGATCTTGAAAAATTCGAAGCGAAGACTAACTCGAAAAAAGTAATTTTTCATTTATTGACGAGTATCAACCTTAAGATGGTTTCGATAAGGAAAGTCTTTCAAATAGAAGAAAATTGGAACCTCGGACAAGATCTTGACTCGAGCTTTACTTCGAATTTTTCTAAAGTTAATGAAAAAATTGAGAGATTTAAAGAGAAAATTCTAGATTCTAATGAAATTATGAAAAAAAAATCGGAGTTTATTACTTTTTCTTCTGGGGAAGTTGATGAGTCTTCTGTTTTTTCTGGCCATGAGGGTAATGGAAGGTTGGAAAGTCCTTTGAGTAGGCAGTTTGGAGAAAAATTTAATAATTTGAAGATAAAGGTTAAAAAATTAAAGAAGGAAAAGCGAGCTATCGCTCGCAAAGTGAAAAATGAAATCATTCAAACTAATAAACTCGCCTCTGAGTACATTCAAATCATTATTCTTGAATCAAAAAGACTTATAAGCCAATCAAACACTGAAAAACTAATCCTCTTAAGCGAAATCAAGCAAAAAAACCAAGAAAATCGCAAACTTTCTTCAGAAAACCTGAAACTTAAACAAGAAATTTTGAAATTAAAAGATGAACTCAACTCCAAGCAAGAAGAAACTGAGAATCTCGAAAAAACTCAGAAAAAACTCTGTAAAAAATTAAAAAAACTTGAGGAAAGCCTAGAAAACGTAAGTAAAATGAGAGAAGAAACAAGTACTTCTGAATTACTTCAAGATAGAGAAACCACTTTTCTTTCTTTTCAAAATTTCAGCAAAATTAATCATTCTAAGCTTGAACCTGAAAAAGAACAAACCAAAAATTCGCATTTTGGCAAAAAAATTCAGTTTTGTCAGAATTGTCGAGAAAATTATGAAAAATTATCAGTTTTTGAGTCAGAAAATGAAATGCTTCATCGTCATATTGCGAATTTGGAGAAACAGTTGAATGAGATACTTAAAAAATTTGATTTAGAAACTGAAGCGAATAGAGTTGCTGAAGAAAACTTGAAAGTTTATGTGAAAAGAGTTGGATTCGAACAGTTGAAGGGAGCTATATTGAAATTAAAACTAGAGAAAGTTGGATTTAAAGGGAAAGGAAGGAAATTTGATGATAGAAATGAAATATTTACTAAATCGGACTCTCCTAGAGATCAAAAACTTCAGAATTTCAGTGGTGTGAGCCCGTCACGTGAAGAGCTGTTTTAATTCTTTCTAGTAATTAAATAATTACCAATTCTAACAATTAAATAATAGGCTAACAACCATTCATAAATAATACTGACAATTTCACTTAAACCAAATACAAAAAAAATATTCAAACTCTATAATTCACCCAATTATCACATCCAACTATTCCTCCATAGATCTCAAAATCCCTAAAATCCCAGATTTTCAATCAAATCCACTAAAACTATCAATCTTCCCATTCCCCAGAAATAATTTTCCAATAAACAATACACATCTCCTCCAAATAATCATCCAATTTCCACTTATTTCACCCAAATCACTTGAAAGCTATCCACTGAAAACACCTTGACTGTCATTCCTGTTGAAAAAATGTCCGGCAGAGAACTAGTTCGTATTTCAGCAGCTCAAGTTCACTTCTCAGCCTATCTGGAATGGAATAACTTGACATGCTCAACAGTAGGAACCTCAAAAGTGCCCTCAAAGCGAATCCTTTCTAATTCTTCAGGAGTGGTCAAATCAGGAGAGTTCCTGGCAATCATGGGTCCTTCAGGTGCAGGAAAAACTACTCTTTTGAGCTATATCTCAGGAAAGCCTCAAAAGAACTTGAAAGTTGATTCAGGAGAGATCTTGTTGAATAAAATACCGATTGACAAGTTGTTTTACAAGGCTATGATCGGATTTGTACCCCAGCAGGATATTATTTTAGAAAGTTTGACTCCTAGAGAGGCCTTTCGATTCACGGCGCAGTTCACAGTGAACAAGCCACCAGACATCATCGAAAAACTCGTTGATCAGAACTTGGAAGAGCTGGGACTAATGGGCTGCGCTGATCGAATGATCGGAGGAGGTCTAATCAGAGGAATTTCAGGAGGTGAGAAGAAAAGAGCCTCAATCGGAACCGAACTCATTTTCAACCCTTCTGTCCTATTCTTAGATGAGCCCACGACAGGTCTAGATTCATTCACATCTCAAAAACTAGCTGAACTTCTGAAATTCTTAGCAATAAAAAAGAACAGAACAATAGTCGCAACAATTCACCAACCAAACTCTCAAATCTTCAACCAATTCGACAAATTACTTCTTCTTAAAAACGGGACAACGATTTACATGGGTGATGCATTAGAAGCCATCGAGCACTTCAGATTTTTAGGACATCCTGTGCCGATGAACTACAATCCAGCAGATCATTTCTTGAAAGTTCTCAGTGAACATGACATAGCCCCCAGGTCTACAATTATTCCTGTGGTTGGCGAACCCAACGCTTCATTTCATCAGGAAATTGACGGCGAAAGAGTTGATGTCGAGTTTGACAAACCAGCGCCTCATTATATTGCAGGAAGTTTTTTTGCTTTTCGTAAGTTGTGTCATCGAGTTTTCCTTGAAGATGTTAGAAATCCATTGATGTTAAAGGTTAAAATATCGAAACTTTTTATATGCACTTTGATGGTTTCGATTTTGTTTTTTAGAATTGATGATGCTTCTGATTGTAAAGAAATCGATCTTGTCAAGTTTGATAGTGATGATAATAAAAATTTGAGAACGAGAATTGCGATGTTATTTATGATTATTGCGAACTTTTATGCTGAAGCTAATGCTTCGATGTTGCTTAGCTTTCAAGGACAGAAATATGTGTTTTTTAGGGAGTATAGTGAAGCGAGATATGGAGTTATTCCTTATTTTCTTAGTTATAATGTGGTACTGTTTCCTTTGGAATGTCTTTGGAATATATTTTTTGTGATTATTGTTTATTGGACTTGCAATTTAACTAATCATGCTAAAAATTTCTTTGTACAGATGGCCTTGGGTATCATCATGGGAATGTGCGGAACAAGTTTCGGTATGTTATGTTCCATCATAGCTCCAGGTTTAGAACTAGCAGCAGTATTATCTCCTTTATTCATAATTCCATTCAACTTAACTGCCGGTTTTTTAGTAAGCAACAACAAGATTCCAGACTGGTTTTTCATGAAATACATTTCACCCTTTCGATACGGTCTTGAAATCGGAGTAAGAAACATGTTCGACGACTCACCGACAAGCCATGACTGTAAACACGCAGTAATCCACAGTCTACATCTGCCAGACTCCGACATTGCAGGCGGCTTTTGGAAACTAATTCTCGTGATGATATCGATGAGGACTCTCGCTTGCATTGTTTTGTGGCTTAAAGTAAGAAAGCTGTAAAGATTAAGGGTTAAGAGATAATATTTTCTTTAAGTTAGAAATAGAGTTTTTTATTGAATTACTTTTTTTGTTCTTTTAGGATTTGAGAAGATTTTTTGACATTATTGGAGATTATTAACTGAAATTCATGGAACATTCTTTTGAACTTGCTCAAGCTCTTAGTAAACTCAGTCAAATCGCAAGTGAAGAAGCTGCTGAAGATGATATTCCTGACCACTTTAGATCGAAAATCAATACCAGTTCTACCAAAAAGGGAAAAAGCAATACTTACTCTAGGAATGAAAACTTCGCGAAAGATAAGAGTTTTAAGATAGAAAATCAAAAAAGACTTAAGTTTCTGGAGGAACTATCGGAATTAAGGGAAAAACCTAATATCAACTCACCTTTTCAATTGAAGGTAATCGTTTATTAGACTAGTACACCTATTTACTTGAGGGCTGCTCAGATTATGAAAGATAGGAACTTGAATCTGAGTAGTAAGAAACTGGAGAACTCGAGGAAAATATTAGAAGAAGAATTGAAAATAAAAAAAAATTCGAGTCTGAGCCCATCGAAAGGCACTCAAGATTTCCTCGACCACATCCACCTATGGCAGATAAAAAAGCAAAACAACCTAAAACTCCAAAAAGATCTAAAAGATACAAACGAGTTAAAAGATCTAAAATTTTCTCCGACCTTAAACGAGAACTCTAAAAAGATCCTCGAAAAGTTAAAAAATCTAAAAAGCGATTCTCGAAGTCCATTAAATTTAACAAGCTCATTCTCAAAAAATCATCTTTCAACAATAGAAGAGTCTTCATTCCATCCATCCCTGACACTAAAGACGCACCGTCTGACATTAAACAGAACAAAATCAGTCTTCGAGCGTTTATACCCATCAAAATCTCAAAAAACCCAAAAAACTTCAGATTCCATAAAAAAACCTCGAAGCCGTTGCCTTCTTTCACTAAGTCAACTAGACAAGTCATACTCAATCAACTCCGGAAAGGGAATAATCAGTGAAAAGAATTTCATCGAAGAGATAAAATACGACAAAAGCATGAAATTTTTACTAGATGATTATTTTAAATAAACTATTTCTTTCTGAGTATTTCTCCTTCCCGTTCAATGCACTTATCAAAAAAAACATTTGATGGAAGAAAAGCTGCGGCTTCTTCATCTAGTCCAGGAGAGTCGCTGATGACAGGCAAAGAATCAACATCGAATTTTTTGAAGTCTTTTTTTCTGTCGTCATTTTTAAGCCCGGTTGCAATTCTTTCAAAAGGCGAGCTGATGATTTTCGGGTTTTTCAAAAAGTTGTAAATTTGAATGATTTCACTGGTCCTCACCTCGATGATATTAAAAAAATAAACAGTTTTTTCTGGTTCTGACTGAGGCTCAACCGCGTCGTCATCAAGTGGGTTGTTCAACCCGACTTTTCCCAGGAGAGCCTCAATACTAGGCTTTAAAGAAGAAACAGTTAACATCAATTTATTGTTTTTTTTCTCATAAGCCTCTGCCCGAGCTTCAGTATGAGAAATTCTGACTTCTAACTCACTCATCAGTTTTTTTTTCTGTTCTTCAGTTTTAACACCCAGAGCTTTGTAGTCCTCGATTTCTTTCTTGATACTTGAAATGCTTTTTTCAAGCTTTTCTATTTCACTGGTCATGTCGTCAACGTAGTTAAAAAGACTGGAGTTTTCGTGTTCTGAGATACGAAATCGAGTCACTAAACTATTCAAGTTTTCAAGCCAGCCTTTTTTCTTTAGAACCAAATGAGCCTCTTCAGGTTTCTCTGAAAATTTTTCTGAAGTCTTTGAAAGACGCACTTCTTTTATTGGGCTTGAATCGAATTTTAAAGTTGTTGTTAAGGAGAAGTTTGTTGGTAACTCTTGATCGGCCATGTTTAGTTCGCTTTGAAGCATTTTCTCGTATTTTGGAAGGTCTTCTATAAGAGTTTCGTATTTTTTTAATGTGAGTTCTTTTTCTTTTTGAAGGTCTTCGATTTTTTTTTTGGATTCTTGGATGTGTCGGAGATTTTTTTGTTTTTGTTTGGAAAAGTCGGATATTTCAAAGTCAGTTTTTTTTGTTTCTTCTTCGAGATTTGAGTGAATTGTTTTGAACAAGTTTCTTTCTCTTCTGAGTTTATCGATTTGGTCTCTTATTTTTTTATTTTCTGCGACTGCTTGATTGTAATTTTGAAGTTTTTTATCGAGTTTCTGCTCAATTTTTCCTACTTTAATAAACAGGTCAGAAAAAGATTGTTTTTTGTCTTTAGTTAAATTTATATTTTTTTTCTTTTCATCGATTTCTTTTTTTACTTTGTTTAGTTCAAGATCTAAACTGCAGAGTTTTGCATTTTCGAGGTCGATTTTCCGAGTGAAGATATCGATTTGATCTTGTAATCGAGCGATATAAGACTCGGTTCCTGATAAAGAACTTCGGTTTTCTAAGTCGATTTCACTTTTTAATCGTCGACTTTCTTCACGCATGCTGTCAAGGTTCATTTTGTACTCTTGGGTCTTTTTCGTGATTGAAGGAGTTTCTTTTCCTTGAGGTTTTACTCTCATATTTATAAGATAAAGAAAAGATTAGAGAAATATTCAAAAGAACGATTTTTAATTAAGGATTAATGGCCAGGGTTGTAAGTGAATCTTTTAATCGAAATCGCTCTGACATGCGATTTCAGTGCGTTTTCGGATTTCATTTGCAGGGGTTTTGAAAGTGATTGATTTTGACAAGTCTTTTAATGTACCTATGAGTTTAATTGGAAATTTTATATTGATTTTGTGTTTAATTTTTAGTGATGTCAATGTTCCGCTTTTATCTCTGGAATATTCATTTGAACTATTTTGAAAGTTATAAAAATCTTTTTCATAAGGACTTGCCAGAACACTTTCAATAGCTCGATAATGCAGCCGTTGACTAGGCGAAGGAGTTCTTCTATTGGAATCATCAGTCTTATATGTGTAATAACGAATATTGTTTGTATTAGAATGATTCCGACTTCTCATCTTCTCCACCCTATTCGATTTTTTCAAACAGGGCAAGATGCACCTGCCTTTGACCTGACAAACTTCCATTTATAACAACTTGAAAGTAGAAAATTTCCAGTCATAAAAAAATTTTCTTATATTTCAAGAGTTTTATTTTTCAATTCATTTGAAATAGTTGATTAAGACCAGCTCCATATAAAGTCTTAGCAAATGACTTACCACTACGCAAGCGTAGTGTAGTGGTTATCACACCTGTCTCACACACAGGAGGTCGTGGGTTCGATACCCGCCGCTTGTACTTTTATTGATTTTTTATTGGATGATGAATTTTCAGGGGGTTTTAATGGAGAAGCTGTTGAGAAGGCTTGAAACTGGATCAGTTGATTTTCAAGATTAATTGGACTGGATCTGTTTATATAGTGAGGAGCTTCTCAGGTGATAAGCAAGCATAGTGTAGTGGTTATCACACCTGTCTAACACACAGGAGGTCGTGGGTTCAATCCCCGCTGCTTGTACTTTTATTGCTGCAAGATAAAAAAGAAGTTTTGCTTGAAACTTTTATGCTCTGTGATTGAGTTTTCTTATTGGCTCTCTAATAAACAACTACTCTCCTAAATAAACAATCCTTTCAATCAAACCTTAAACAACACCCTAATCAATTCAATCAAACCTTAAAACAACACCCTAATCTATTCAATCAAACCTTAAAACAACACCCTAAAGTTAACACCCAATTGAAATAACACCCTAACACCCTGACTAATTTTCATCTAATCTCATTCCCTCTGCCACCTATCCATTGACCTCCATACTTAAACAATAATGAAAATCTACTTAGCCCTGGGAGGCGCTTTCATCGCGATGGCTGCAGGAATTTACTTAATCTACCGTTTAAAAAACCCAATCAAATTCAAATCTCTCAGGCTACTCGATAAAGACTCTTTAATCCACCTTCTCAGTCTCATCCGGAAAGAATTTTCAACAAAATTCTCATCTGCACTTCGAATGAACCGAAAAAAGCGTCGAAACGTGCATCGTGGAGGACGGGACTATAAAATCCTTATAAAAGACTTGAAAGAACAAGCAAGAAAGCAACTTCAAAAGGCAATGGACGAGGTCTTAGCTCAAAGTGGAGTCTCAGAAGCTGTTCTTTCAGACTCGTCGAAACACTTCGAACATGATGAAGAAGTGATGAAAATGACTAGTAAACTCTGCAGCATTGAAATCGCAAAACCTCCTCATCAGCTTAGTTTGAAGAAACTTGAAGAAATTCTTGACTATTATTTAAGCAAAGCTGAAGGTTTTAATGAAGACGACCCAAATGAATTGAATCTTCGGATGAAAATGCTGGAAGATGAGATTTTTGATGAATATGGATTTGAACCGGAAGAAATTGAGTCTGCTGTGATGAAATTTGAAAATGAAGTTAGGAACCAGGTGCTTGCCATTCGAGAGCTGAATATCATGCTGCTTGAGAGGACCAATGAAGAATTATTTTTTTAGATAAGTAAGGATTAGGTGCTTTCATTAATTAACTACAATTTAAACACAATGTTTCAGCCTTTTTGTCAAGACTCTCCAAAAAGTAAAGCAAAGTCGGCATTTCAAAGTATTAAACCTAATTTTTTTCTGAATAATTTCCATTATTTTCAGAAACTTTCTACTTTTCACATCTCTTATCTCATTAGTCAAGTCCCTATTCTTCATTTTCCCTAAAATCGCAGCAAGTTTTTCTACTTTATTAGAAGTAGAAGGTTTAGTTAAAGGTGATGCGAAAGATCTAGTTTCTTGAAGTTTATTCTTATGAGCTCTATCAGTAAGTAAAGGTTTAATGATAGTTTTAGGAATGATCTTTTGTTTGATAAACCTCGGACTAACAATAGAAGAATTATGTGCTTTGTGTGATTTTTCTATTTTTTGAGGTGTTTTTTTCAATAAAAAACTGGAACTTTTAAGACTTCCTGCTGAGTTGAGGTTAGTAAAACTTCTTCTCGATGTTTTCGGAGGTTCTTTAGTGACTTTCACTGGATCGATGCTGAGTTTAGGGACTTTTTTGATGTTTCTTTTTTCTGTTATGCTTGTTTCAAAATCGACTGAATAACGGAGGTTGCAAAAAGACTTTAAATGATTGAATAAAAGCTTTTCTTGCTCTGAATCGGACTTGTCTTCGAATGACTTTTTTGCAGACTCACGTAGAAAATGCTCGAATTGTGAAAAAGTCAAGTTTTGTGATATGGTCTGGGTTTCTGGGTCTTTTGCTACTTCGATTAGAATCTTGTGAAGGTCTCCTGAGGAGAGAAGCTCTGGGAATACTCGTGTTGTACTGCATAGCTTTAATAGATCGGTGAACTTTAAAAGTCCTTCTTTTTCGTGGATGTGATAAAGCTTTTTTAAGGCGAGTTTGTTGAGATCGAATAGAGATGTCATTAGGCAACGTTTATATTAGATTTTTTGGTTGGAGTTTTGAGATTTTTTGGTGAAGGGTTTTGGGGTTCAAAGGGTAGTTAGGTAAGTTAAGGTATAACTTGGGTAGAGTGGTAGCTGTTATATAAATTTATAATCTTCCTAATAAACATCTGAAAGACTAAAATGGACTCAAAGCACTCAATATTTTCACATGATCTTCCACTAAACCAAAACACTGTAGACATCTTACAAGACCTCCAAAGCACATTCCAACTTCTCGACAGTTCATTTACCTTCACCTGGGACTCCGAGTTAGTATTCCAATTCACCAGCAAGTTCTTAAAACAAATATCAGATAAGCTATTCCTCCAAAACTCCCAAAACCTCCAAAAATCTCATCAAAATCCAGAAGATATCCAAACCCTAGAAAAAAAGCTTCAAACCAAAGAAAAACTTTTAAAAACCGAAAAAATCGAACTCGACCTTCAAAGACAAGAACTGGAAGACGAGAAACATCTGATCCTAACAGAAAAAGAATCAATTAAAACAAGTTTCCAGAAACTTCAACAAGAAAAAGAAATAATTCAAAGCCAGCTTGAGGAGCTAAACGAAAAATACTCTCAAATAAAGACCCTTGTGCAAGAAATGAAAAAACCTGCTGATCCTGAAGACCAAGCCTTTAAATTCAACCAGCTTCAGCAAGAAAGAGAAAATTTCGAACAAGAAAAAGCTCGACAAATGTCTCAATTTTTAAAACTCGAGAAAAATATGAGGGAAAGAGATGAAAATTTAGAAAAAAAAACAAAAAGTCTTCAAGTTTTAGCTGAATCTTTAAATAAACTGAAAAATGATCTTGAAATTCAACATCAAAAGGCTAATGAAGAAATGGAATCTCAATTTGAAAAGCTTAAAGAACAGGAAATTCAATTCAGAGAAAAAATTAACAAAGTTGATGCAACTTTAGAAGTTCTTATCAGTGAACTGGCGCAGGTTGAGAATATTAAGAGTTCTTTGGAGAGTTCGAGGAAAAGTGATGAGATCTGCTCTGAGAATGAAATGAAAGAAAAATTTGAAGAGATTGGGAAAAGGAAGAAGGAGTTACAGCTGATGGTTAAGGAGTTGAATAGAGGTTAATTTAGATTTGAATATTAGATGTCTGAAGATGACGATGTTTGAAGTGATTCTTGACTATTCAATCAATCGCTGACTTTTAATCTCTCGATTTTTGTCTAATGAATTATTTAAAAAATTCCGCAATTACATGATTTTTCTTGGCTAGAAGGTCTTTCATTCCTTCTATACATCAAGATACTATTCAATATACTCATGTCTTTACTTCCTAAATGAAAAATCTGGCTTCCGAACTCTGATTTCAACTTAGAACTGCAACCTGTACAAATAAAACTCCTGATGTTTGTGTAAGGAACCGAGTTTCTCAGATCTTTTTTCACTAAATCAATGTTTTTGATGAGTTCCGAGTTTGTTTTCTGCAAAACTTCGATTTCAGCAAGATGCCATCCAACATCTTGATCTTTTGGATTCGAAGAAAATACTAAATTTTCACGAGTTTTCAGTTCATTGACCGCTTTTTTCAAGTTTCCCGCAGAAATTTCCAAGTTTTTTCTATTCTGTTTTTCACTTTTAATCCTTTTTCTTATATTTTCTACATTCGAAGATGATGCTTCAGCTAGTGATGTTTTGATTTGTTTGATTTTGTAGTTCTTTTTAGTTATTTCTAAAGAAAGTTCGTCATTTTCAGAGTCAAGGTTGTTTATTTTTTGAATCAAGGAATCTGGAGAGTTTTTTAAGGACTTGATGAGGTCTCTTGACATGTTTTCCTTTAAACAGACGAGACAGAGACTAGTCCAAAGATGTGCATGACAAAAGAACTTCAAACACTTCACACATTTCGAAGTTGGAAATTTAAAACAACTGGTTCGATCTTCATGATTAAAAGCTTCACAAAACTCATCAGAAGTACTTTCATTTGTTTTCGTTTCAGTCATTTCAGTTTATTTATGTTAAACTTATTATTAATTATCAACTAAGTAAACCTCTTTATAAGGGCATAAATAAGCCTCGATTTCTTTAAGCACGATTTTCGCTTGTTCTTGATACTTGATATGAAAAATCGAGCATTTTTCAGTTGCCATTCTCAGAGATTCAAAAACTCTGACTTCCAAGTAACAGTTGACGACGATGACTTCAACGTCGCTATTTTCAACGATTTTAATGAAATCCTGGAATTTTGATTTACTTCCAAGATCAACACAATCGGTGATAATGATGATGCATTCTTTGCAGACCCCATCTTTTTTCTTAAATAAAGAATTGACTCTTAACTGACGGAACCCTTCTTGAATACAGTCATAAAGTACTCGTTTTTCATCAGTTATCAGTTTCGCCTCATGCAAGTCGATAATATTCAGAGGAAATCTCGTCAGATTAAAATTGACTTTAAAAGTCGACCCAAACTGAAGCATCGACATTCGATCGTTTTCTTCTAAAATGGACTTTAAAAAACGTTGCAAATTCCAGGAAATTAAACCTTTTGTAAGAGAATCGCTCACGATTAAAACTATGTCTTTTCTGTTGAATCTTCGAAAGGATCGGAGAGGTTCTATCTTGGACCAGTCGATTCCTTTTTCATGGCAAATGCTTATTAACAGGTTTATTGAGTTTAACCAGATCTCAGGAATGAAATCTGAATGAAGTTCGAGAATGTTTGAAATCAATATGCAAGCTTCTTTGTAGTTTCCTATGCTCTTTAAAAAACTTGACTTTATGAATAGAAATCTTTGATTTGCGATGGTTCTTTCGAAATTATGACATTTTTCTAGGTTTTTCTCGATGAAGTCAAGTAGGGGAAGATCGAGTTCTTTTACTTCTAGAGAGGTCTCGGCTACTTCGATTGAACACATTACGACTCTCGTTGAGTCGCCGTAGGATTGGAATGTTTGAAGAGCTTCTCCGAATAGGTTCATTGCGTATCCTCGGTTTATACCTGCTTTGATGTAGGCTTTGGCAGTCTCCGACTTCCTCCTAGCTATTTCTTCCTCAGAATAAATTCCAAGTTTCATAGCTAAAATCAAAGATTCATTGAGATAATAAGAAGAGATTTCCCATTGTTTCTTTTTGAAGCAGATATACCCGATTTCTCTGTTACACACTTCAATCCCTCTTTCATTTCCAAACTTAATAAATAAATTCAGTGCCTGAGAGTAAACAAAAAAGGCTTCAGTCATATTTTCAGGTGAAATCGCGCTGAAACGTAGAACGACTCTAAGCTTATCAAAGACTTCATACAAACAACTGATTTCCTGAGGTGAATCTTCATAAGAAGCGATGATATCAACAGCCAAGTCACCTTCTTTCATTTTCTTTAAGATTTTTGCAAGTCGGTCAATAGGCTGAATGATATTTTTCGTGATTTTATCAGTCAAAATAATACAAAAAATAAGTATAGGCACTAAAATGCATAACTGGATGATCAGCTGCACTTTCATCATATCTTTTCCGTTCGCTCTCAAATTATCGAATTTCTCTTCAAAGTGACTTTTTTTCATAACAACCGCAACTGAAGCGACATGATTCGTCGTCAAACTTGAAGAAGTAGTCATCAAAATAGGGTTAATCGCCGCCATCATTTTATGACCATCTTTCATATAATATTTAAACTCAGACACCTGATTCATAAACAACGGCATTATTTTTTTCTTGAAATCTTTTTTTTCTGAAAGATCATTTCCGAATTCTAATTTCAAAAAATTTTCCTCGTCTCCAGTTTTTCCTTCATTCTTATAAGCCATCAATTGTCGACTAGTGCTTATTATATAAGTGTAAGTCGGTTTTTTATTAGTGAGATCAGCAAGACTTTTCTCATAGACATCATTATTACTAAAGTCAGTGCAAAACACGAAGACCAGCTCTGAACTTGTAAAGTTCCATTGACCTCTGCAAACACTTTGACCAGCACAATTATCAGTGAATTTATAAGGATTGATAAGAATGGCTTCAAAAGTATCTCGATTTTCAGTTTCATTGTAAAAGTTTCTGCATCTTGGGTCATAGTATGGGGTTGCATTAGCCACAGTATAGTTACAATGGCTGCAATATCTTGAATTTTTTCCTCCGCAAAGCAAGCTATCATCTTTAAATGAGTTACTTTGTGGAGGGTTAGCATAATAAAGTCCATCATTAGAGTAAGCAATATAACTCTGTCTGTATGTAGAACAGCTACTCGTAGTTTCGTTATTTTTTTCATCATCTTCGTTAGACACGGCTTTAGCGACACTTGAGATTGATCGTAAAATAGGGTCGAATATTGAAGAAGAGTTAAGATTTTGTAATGAATTAATTTGAAGTTCAGTGGTTTTTGTTGTTCTTTGCCAGATCCATACTGACTTATCAATATCTTTAGAATCGCTTTTTTTATATTCGTAGTAATTTTGGTAGATCTGGCTCTTGTCAAGGTTTTGAATTGTATCTAGACCGTAAAATGAGTACTGGTCCATCAAGTCTCCTCCCACGTTGATGAAGTTGAAAGTCTTCTGAACGTAACTGTAACTTATCGCTTTTGCCAGAGTTGAACTCACTTCGTTCAAAGAATGCTTCTGGTTTGTAATCATTTTGTCGGTGTAGTCTTGGAGAAGTTTTGGGTAGTACATTAAGAGGTAGATAAACGGAGCTAGGGTCGTAAGAAGGATTCCGATTGTTAATGAAACAATAAGCACGAATGAGATCTTTTTCCGTAGACCTTTGATTTTCATATATAAATAATAAACCGATGAAAGGATTTTTTGACAAATATTCCAGAATATTTTAATATCAGGCCACTAAACAATCCCCAGAAAACCCTCAGCTCTTAATAATAACAAAAACCTTTCCACCTCCATCAATTAATCCAAACCCTCCCAAACTCCCATCATTTCCCATAACTTTCCACCTTCCTTAAAAACACCCACAAAAATAAATCAAAAAATGTTTCTTTATCGTCAATTCTCTTCCCTAATCCTAGCAGAGCACAACAACAAGAAGTTAAACCCAATAGTCTACTCCGCAGTAAACGCAGCAGACTACTTCAACGACGACATCACAGTGCTCGTAGCAGGTTCAAACTGCATGACTGTCGCTGAAGAGGCATCAAAAATAAAAGGAGTATCAAAAGTCCTTCATGCAGACTCGATCCTTCTAGAGCACCATCTTCCAGACGTGGTAACAAGCGTACTCCATTCAGTCCAATCTTCCTTAAACTTCAAAAGAATCCTAGCAGCTTCCAGCAACTTCTCAAGAGACGTAATCCCGAGACTCGGCGGCATGTTGGAAACCCAGCCAATCACAGAGATCACGAAAATCATGAACCAAGACGTTTACAAGCGAAGTGCTTATGCAGGCAACGCGATTTACACGGTTTCTTCAGTCCAGGCCTTGAGACTTCTAACTGTTCGAAGTACTTCTTTCGATAAAAACCCTGTCAAAAATGAAGCCTCTCCTGTCGAGACCTGGAAAGTCGATGGGCTCAAGACTTTGATGAACTGGGAAAATGAAGAGATTGAAATTGTCACGAGACCTGAACTTGCTTCGGCTAGAATCGTTGTGTCTGGAGGAAGGGGATTGAAAAATAAGGAAGGATTTGGATTGGCTGAACAATTGGCTGATGCTCTGGGAGCGGGACTTGGAGCGTCGAGGGCTGCTGTTGATGCAGGGTTTTGTCATAATGACTTGCAGGTGGGACAGACTGGGAAAATCGTTGCTCCTGAACTTTATGTGGCTCTTGGAATATCTGGAGCTATTCAACATTTAGCTGGGATGAAAGACTCGAAAACTATTGTCGCGATTAATACTGACCCTGAAGCTCCTATTTTCTCGGTTTCTGATTATGGACTTGTTGGAGATGCTTTTAAAGTTGTTCCTGAAATCATATCGAAGCTGAAAAAGTAGTTAAGTTATCGTTATTCAGTTAATAAAACTATCTGCCATCAGTTTTTTGTACTTGGCTCGGTACTTCACCAAATCTTCCAGTCTATTAACACTAACTTCATCAAACACAATAGGCGAAAGTTTTCTTTTGATGCGAACCTTAGGAGTGACTCGAACACAGAAGTCAATATTAACAGGAGTAGGAGGAACAGGAGTTCTAACAGGAGTCAAACAAAAAGTATTCCTCGATTTCTTCACAGGAATTTTATATTTATGCACGAGTTGCAAGAAATTTTTATTACTCTCATAGAAAGAGTTCGACATGATTATAACCCAATCACGAAATAATTTATAAGCCTAAATAACAGAGCGACCATTCAAGCATAGTCCTCGAATTCAAGTTCAACGATTTTTTATCAACATTCAAAGAACTCAGGTACTCCAGCCAGTCTTTCACAGTGAGAACCGAAAAGCTTGTAGTCGACAACGACCATATAACTCGAATGACTTCATCTTGTGATAAGAAAGTCTTCTGGTTTGAAAGTCGCTTCACTATTAACTTGAAAGACCCTTTTGTTAAGTTTAAACTTGCCAAGGCAAACAAATGTTCAGCCAACAACTGAGGACTGACAGGTTTATCTGAAGAAAGATATTCAGTGACTCTCATTTCAAGCATGTCGAAACATTCGAACAAGTCCTGAGAGTAAATCGAAAGTCCTGCAAAGGACCGAATAAGACTCGCAAAAGACATTTCGCAGGTCCTTGAAGATCTCGTCACTTGCATTTCAAAAAGGTTCCAAAGTTCAGAGTCGTTTAATTTCAGCAGTGCTGAATAGTAAATCATTGCAGATAAATAATTCCCTGGGTGTTGTCTTATGTTGTTCTTGATATATGTCATTATTTCATGGTCTGGGTCTTGATTGAATTTGTAACAAAAGTGCAAAGTTTCAGCTGCTGAGAGACTTGAAAATTGCTCAACTTTTGAGAAGAGTCTTAAAATTTTCATTGTTTTTAATAGAAAAATTTTGATATAATAATCAATGAGTCAAAATATCTTCGGCAACTCTAGAAATAATTTATCCCGTGATCAGAGGTGGGAAGTGAGAAGACAAGCCAAGTTCAATCAGACCAGTTCTGCTTCTGTAGACTCAGAAATCAAAGTAGCTCCTGAAAATTTCATTGAAAAGCCAAGACCTTTTGATTTTTCAAATCAGAGCCAAGAGTTACCAATGAATCCTGGTAAAAACATGAATTTTTCTCAAGTTGAAGTGAATAAATTTCATAGTCTTCAACTGGAGCCAGAAATGAGGGATCAAAATAATTCGCTCAACCTTCCCTACCCAAACCCAGTCAACCCGATCACAACCTCTCCTAAACAAGACCTGATCCAAAAAAAAGCATATGGCCTAGACCTAAAAAGACAAGCAGAAGAAACCAAAAGTCGAAAAAAACGTCCTCCAACCCCAAAAAATGATTACTTTCCCTTCGGCAAGCCAGGAGCAGGAGCTCCAATGCGTGATTCCCAAAACAACATAATAGCGAAAAGACCTCCAAAGTTAAACGAAAACGACCCGAATTTCATGAGTCCTGGAGATTTCTACAAAAACATCTCAGGTCTCAGTCATTCCAGGTCTCAACAAGTAGTCGGTTATCGAGAATTGCGTGGACAAGAGGACTACATCCAGCAGCAGACTCCACCGAATTTTGAAAATAAAATAAAACATTACCAGCCTTCCCAGTTTCAGTCGCCTCCTTCATTTCAACAATCTCCTCAATTCAACTTAGTTCCAAACGGAGGGTATCAAGTCCCTGCGCAGTACTTGCCTCATTCTTCTCAAGTACCTCCTCAGTATCTACCTCAAGTTAACCCTCAGTATCCTCCTCAGTATCCTCCTCAGTATCCTCCTCAGTATCCTCCTCAGTATCCTCCTCAATACAGTTCTTTAAGACCACAGATAAACCCGGCTTTCAATGAACCGAATTACTCCGGGTACCAGAATCCAGGATACCCGAGTCAGTACTTCCCAGGCGAGTCAGACTTCATGCCGACTAAAAACTACCCAGAAGGAAAATCTTCATTTTCAGAAGACAGACCTATTCGAAACGCTTCAGATTCTCCAAAGCCTTACATGCCGGACCTTGAAGATAACCAGAAATCAGTCGAAAAAGCAAAAAGACAAGAACATGGAAGAATACTTTTAGAACAGGTTGAAGAAAGAAAAAGACGTCAGGAAGAAGAAAAAAGACAGAAAATCTTGGAAGAACGACTTGAAGAAGAAAGACTTGCAAGACAGAGACGGGAAATTGAGGAACAGAGAAGACAGGAAGAGATGAAGGGTCGGAAAAGATTTCAAGAAGTTCAAGAATTTAATCAGCAGATGGTTCTAGAGCCTAAAGTTAAACAAAAACGCCAAAGAACGCCTTATGAGCCTGGAAATGACCTGCCTCCTATAATGCCGATGGCTCCTATGGCTCCAATCAGTTCTTTTCCACCAGGTTTAGCCCGACCACCACAAGAATCACAGGCGCCGATAAATATCTCAGCCCCTGCCTTGCCTCTAATACAAGAAACTCGATATCCAGAGGGAACAATAGGCCCGACTCATCTTCCAACGCAAGAAGACAACTACCAAAAAATAAGACAAGACTATGAACAAAAACATTTACAACTAAAACAAGAAATAATTAACCTGAAAAGTGAAAACTTGGAAAAAGACGGTAAACAAATTGAATCCCAGAAAGAAATTCAGCGATTACGAGATGAATTCAGGCAAAAAGAACTAATGGATGATATTCGACAAAAAGAAATTTTAAATGCCTTGCATAAAACCAAGTCTCCTAACTATGACCCTCCAACAAAGCTACCTCCTTATAAACCTCTTCCTTATAAACAAGTAGAAGGCCGGGCTGATGCTTCTTTATCGTTGGACCCGATGAGAAGTCTTCCAAGCAGCAGTAAATTGATTCCTCTTCCAACACCTGATATTAACTTTCCTACTATTCCAGTGAAAGAAGATAATTTGAAAAAAGCGATTCATCTTGATAGTCTTTTTCCAAGTCTTCCTGATACGGATCTTAATAATGTTTCTTTTACTTCCAATAGAACTGCAGGGTCAAGTATCGGAATCGAAAAACTTTCAAAGAAAAATGATGAAAGGTTGAAGTTTCTTGAAAATATTGAGGGAAATCCTCAGGATGAACTTAAGAAACTTGATGATATTTTATTTAAGTTTCAGTCTAGACCTTCTTTACCTGCTTCTCGACAATCGAATCAAACGCGAAGGTTGGAAAAAATTTTAGAAGTTGAAGAAGCTGAGTTAAGTCTTCCTCGGTCTAGGGCTTCTGAGATTAGCTTAAAATGGAATAAAGATTGGGTGGACTTGTAGATATCTTTGAATATTGTTTATCTAATCTAATTACTTTCATCTTCAGTAATATTATCGAAATAAGTTTCCAAGTGATTTACAGATTTCATCATTTCCTCATACTCCTGAACCATAGGTGTGAGATGACCATAAATCTCGATCGGTTTAGTAGAGCTATGCTCTCGAAACGCTTCTTCACTCATTTCATAAGCATAATGATGAATCATCATCTTAAACAATTCATCAGGATCAAAGTCGAAATCCTTTAACCTCTTCATTTTATTAATATCTTCTTTGTCAATTTCGATTTCATCATCCTCAGCATTAATAATCATGTCTCCATATTTTTTAACAAGCTTTTCAGTTTCCTTTATGTCAAGTTGATCTTCATTCTTGCACTCAACATAAACAATTTTTTCTCCAGAGTTATTTGGTTTCCACTCAGCATAAATACCTTTATTGCTTTTAAGATCCTTGATGTATTCATCGATATCTTGGTCTCCTTCGTACTTGAAAGCTTTGGAGTGAATCATATTTGGAGGAGGGATTCCAATCGTTTCTATTCTCTCAAATAGCTTTTCTAGTACTTTTTTTTTTTCATTGGATGTTTCTACTATTTTTTTGAGATCAACTTTTTCTGCTTTGATTTTTGATTCTTCTTCGAGTTCTGAGTCTGTGTTCATCCTTTGGTTTTCTTGATTTTTTAAGAGTTGGTACTCCTCAGAGCCAAGTTCCACATATCTTAAAAATTCTGACTCATCTTCTTCATCTTCTTCATCTCCTGAAAAATTTCTAATTTTTTTCCGTATATTTTGAATGATTTCATTTCTTTTCCACAATGACTTCGCATGTTTACTAAGATGATTATAATCCTCACGTGGTTCAAAAACATGCCTAATGAAAGGAAAGTCTCCAAATTTTTCTTTCTGAAGTAAAGCAGGGTCCTTGGCAACCGTATTAGGAATTTTTTCATGGAAAAACTGCGAATAAGACAAGATAGTTTCATAAGCCATAGTTTTTTCTCCATTATTCGACCACAACTTCCTAGGTGGCATTTCACTGGGAAATTCCATATCAGGTACAATTTGATAAGTTTTAACCTCTTCTTTCCTAACAGGAATTTTTTCAGGAAACATGATAAACTGTTTATTCAACATTTTTGTGTACTCATGTCGTTCATCTTGAAGTTTGTCAAAAGCAAAAGTTTTATCTTCAAGACCTGGCTTACTAAAAAAATCATCATCTGAAGAATACCTCGAAACTTTCGAATTGACCGGAAAAGGTTTCAACTTTTTCGCTCTCTTCTCAAAGCCAAAGGGGTGGATGCCTTCAATGCCCGCAATGATATCTTTAGCTTCATTCGGAGTCCTAGCCTGTTGAGAAATGAGAGGATCTGAGTAGTTTGAAAAGTTAAGAATAGGTTCGAATTGTGATTTTTTTATCATTTCTTGATTTAAGGATAAAAAATGATGATTCAGTTTTATTTCAGCTTCTTTTACACTAAATCCTGTAAAATTTGAAATTTCTTTTTCGCGGACTAAAGCCTCTGCCAAAAACTCACTGGTAAAAAAATAATCAGGCAAGTTTCTGTCAAAAATCGCTTGGATCCCTTCGCGTCCTAAAGAAAGAGCCTCTGAGCAAGAGATAGCTCTTTCTGCTTGTTCTCGAGTGGCAAACTCGACTCTTGCAAAACCTTTGCTTGAGAAGAAGTTATCTAGGGTGTTGTTGAAATCTTGGAAGATCTTTGAATAGACTTTTGCCAGGTCTTCTCTAAGTGAATCCTTTGAAGATAAACCACTCAAGTTGTTAAGAAGTTGATTTATTTCTTCTTCTTCTTCATTTGGCTCGATTGCGAAGACATCTTTGAACTTCCTCAGCTTTTCCCAGATAAAGGCCAGTCCTTGAAAGACCTGTTTTGAGTTATTCCCCTTAAAGTACATTAAAAACCGAACCTTATCAAATTCTTTCATTAAAAAAGTTCTAAAATCCTGAAAAACATTAGGAGAATCAGAAGCTAGACCTGAAACTCTACTGAGATTTATCTTTTGAGGCCCAAGGATTTCATTGAAACATTTCTGATCATTCATGATAAGTGTGCCCATGGTATAGTCTTTAGGAATCGAGCACTTCATAATGTTTCCCACAATTGAAAAGTTCTCATAAACTTCCTGTGCTGTCCAGTTCGTGGGCAAGTTGTATAAAACCAGCCTGCGACTGTCATGGCCACTTCCAATCGTGGGACTTGACGCTATGAACTGGTTGATTGTCTATCTAAAAATTACACAAACATAGACTTTTTTCCCTGATATTGAAGTCTTGTGTAAAGAAAGAGCTCTATTCACTGACTCTTCATCATTGAATCGTAAAATTGCAAAGGCTGGCTTGTTTTGAATGTCTAGTTTCACCTCCACAAATGAAGGAGAAAAAGTACTTTTCAGTTCAGAGATCAGAGATTTCTCGTCTAGGTCTTTGGGAAGTGATCGAACCACTACTCCTCGCGACAAGTGATTTAAGTTTGAACCTTCTGGCTTCGAACTCAACGGTGAAGAGATGAAAGGAGTGGAAAGCTTTGAAGTGTTTGAAGAAGGCAAAGGAAAGGCAGAGGAACTACTGAAACTTCGACTTAATCCTGTCAAACATCTGAAAGGACCAGACCGCAGTAGTCTGAACATATTTATAATGAAAGTAAGAATAATAATGGATAAAGTTAGTTTAGAAGAACTTTACCCTCATCTTTTCATGAATGATCCTAAGTCTATCGTCAGTTCCATGCTTAAAGTCGACCAGGAAGCTGCCAGGATCAGGGCTAAGGCTCGAGGAGAGGATTTTAAAGACTTGACGATTGAGGAAAAGAGAGCCATCGCTTTTCAGTGCATTGAAGACAACAAAAAACAGGAAAAAGAAAGACAAAAATTGGATCATGCCAGGAATAATCAGAAAAAAATACTCAGGGAATATGATCCAAGAGTCGCCATTGAGGAGAGACACTTGAAAATCAATGAAAAAAGACAGGAAAGAATCAAAAATCAGGCGGAAGAAAGACTTGAACAACTTAGAGTTGAAAGGCAAAGACTTGTTGAAGAAATCTCTCCTGGTGAAATGGAAAAAATTAAAAGTGAAATCAGAAAAACTGCTGAAGAAGCGAAAAGGCAGGATTTTATGCAGAAAAAACAGATTAGGGACTTGCAGGAAATGGAAAAAGTTGCTAGGAATCAAGAGATTTTAAGACAGGAAATGGAAAAAAAGCAAAGAGAACTTCAAGAATTTCGCGCCCAAAAGTTCATTAAAACCCTTAGAAGTTTCAAACAATCAAAAGAAAGACACTTCTTATTTTTCTCCTTCACCAAAATCAACACTTTTTCTATAACTCTGAAATCAAAGTCACTGAAAATCATGCGAAAATCTCGATTTAAAAAGTTATTTCAAGCATTCAATTTCTGGAAAACTGCCTCAATGAAGGCAAAACTTGAAGAAGAAGCCGCAGTATTCCAAGCAGAGCAAGAAAGAATGCATTATTTGCTCCAACTAGGGCAAAAGCACTACGAATTCACCTTAAAAAGAAAGGCCTTAGAAAGTTTTGCAAAGTTTTTATACGTAGCCAGACGTGAAAAGCGAGAAGCAAAAGAGATCCAAGCACGCCGAGAAAAATTCGAAAATTTCATGAATTTCGTAAGAATCAGAACCGAAGAAGAAACTCAAAGAAAGCAAGCCGAAGAGCAAAACCTAAAAAAACTTGCAGAAATCGAGAAAAAATCTAAAAAAGACCTGAAAACCTTTCAAGAAAAGTCATCTCTTGAAAAATCACAGAAAAATAATCAACTCCACTTCGAAGAGCCTGTTTTTTTTCAAGAAAACCGAAACCAAAACATTTCGAGTCCTCCAGCCATGTCTTTAGACCTTGAAATCTCTTCTCAAATAGAAAAATCTTCAAGTCCTTCTTCAAAAATTCCACAAAAAACAGCTTCAAAGCAAGACGCCTGCACTTTTATCGACCTTCCTTCAAATGAACCCGACCCTCCAAAAGACCCAGTCAAGACCCAACCATCTGAAAAACAAGGCCAAACTCCAGAAGTCTTAAAAAAGACTCCAAAGCCTTCAAAAGAAGTTCTTCGCATGCAACAACGACAGGAAGAAAGAAAGCTCAAAAGAGAGGCACTTGAAGCGAAGTACAAAGAAAAAAAAGAAAAAGAAGAACAAGCAAAACGTGAATCTGAACAAAAAGCCTTAGAAGAAGAAAAAAAGAAAAAAAAAGATGCCCTGGAAAAAAGAAAACAAGCAGAAAAAGCGAAAAAAGAACTCGAAGATAAAAAGAAAAAAGACCTGGAAGACCAGCAGATAAAAACAGAAATCGCTGAAGACCATCGACAAGTCTTTCTCTTGAAGTTCCACCTTCAGAAATGGCAAGAATTCCACTACAATTGGCAAAGATCCCTGATAAAATCCGAAGTTTTCCATGATCGAGCCATTAAAAGTCACATTTTTCAATTATTTAAACAAGCAGTTCAAATCTCCAAAGCCGCGTCTTTACACTTAGAAGCCATTCGAGAAGAAAGATCTTTCAACCATTACCTGTTCATGTTAAAAAAGAGAAAGTTCATCAAATGGCAGGATTTTTTAAACAACAAGCGTCAACTTTACCTTCAAGCTTTCAAGGTCAGGGAAAAGTTCTTAAAAATGAAGGTTTTTGAAAAGTGGAACGATTTGATCCCTGAACTACTTGACGAACGTTATGAAAGAGAAAAAGAAGAAAACTTCAAAGTTCACAGGTTTAGACTTGTCGTTATTGCTCCAAAGGTCTTGAAAGCATGGAAGGAGTTCGTCGAAGAGCAGAAAGAAGAGAAACTCAAAGAACAATTCGCAAGTGCCATGTGGGAAAAAGCTCAAGAGTGGCTTTCACAGGCTCATGAGTAGATGTTTTAATATATTCAATAAATGAACCATTTAAGCATCAGAGAAATATTCAAACCTGACAACTCTTTAACCAAGCATCGAAAATCCCAAACACAAAAGTTTTATCAAGAAACTGAAAAAATCATATCAAAAAATCGACAAATTGCCAGAAAAAACATAAAAAAAACACTGATGACCTTGCAAGACCGGAACTTTTTACTAAAACGTCTCATTAAAAATCAGAAAATCTTGAATCTTAATCTAGACTTTTACGAAGAAGCGCCTATTATCAAGATCCAAACCCAGGTGCGAAGATGGCTTTGCGTGAAAAACTTCGAAATAGTAATTTCCAAATAGTTAAAACTTAAAAAAAACGAAGAAAAATGCCAAAAAGATTTGATAGACCTTGCAAAAGAAGTCAGTGAAAAGCTGATGATGGGTGAAAGCACTCGTTCTGCAATGCTTCTGATAGTAAAAAACATTAAAATTTTCCTCTGGCGTCGTAAAATCAAGCGAATTAAACACGTTTTCGAGAACTATTACCTAAAAAGCACTAAAAACTTTCTCACAGTTTTCACAAATTCAATGCTAGTCTGGTCAAGTCGTAACAAAGTGTCTTACATGCAGTACCTCCACGACCGAAAGTTGAAACTTTTAGAAATCCGTAAAAGACTTGCTATTCTCTCTATAAAAAAAGCGATTCATGACAAAAAGTTTAATCTAAGTGTCGGTCGTTACCTCTTCCAAAAGATAAGAAGAAGACGAAAACGTTTTTTCACTTTCAACACAGTTCAAGGCCCATCTCACGAGATCTACGGCCTGACCGCGCACGAGACCCTGTCATGGCTTCTTCACGATAAAGAAGACGACTTCTCTGAAACTGAGTTAAAAATACGTGAAAATCGTTTAAATCTAATGAAAGTCGCTCACGGCATCAAAGAAAAAAATTCAAAATCAGTCAGTCCAGTCCTTGGGCGAAAATTCTGCCAAACGCCTGTCCGTTCAACTGCAAGTCACTTAAGCGAAACTCAGAAATTTCGAAGCCTTTCAATCAACACCCCCCCCTTGACTACTCAAAAAAGAATGTTTTTTAACAGCGAACTTCCTTCAAGACTTATGGCTTATCCGACTAGTCAAAAAAATAAACCTCGTCCTTTAAGTTGCTCTTCGAAAGTACCTCCTGATAAGAATTTCTTGAAACCGACTGAGTTTTTCTTGAGGAAACATCTGGTTGAAAAGGGAAAAAATTGTGGAAAGGGAAAAACACGGCCACCGAGTTGTAAACTGGTTAAAGATACTGAGTCTTCCATGGCGAAAAGAAAGGAAAAAAGAAGGTTTTCTGGAAAAACTAAGGAAAATGACTCGGGTTTTTATAGGTCTGGTGAAGGACTTTGGATGAGTCGATAGTAATAAAAATGCCTTTGGGATTGTTTAGAATTAGGAATATTGCTATAGGTGGAATTTTTTACTATAGTTTTGATTTCTGGTTTGATTACTTCAAATTCTATTATTATCGTCAACCTGACCTTGCGAAGAAGTATGGAAGACAATCTTTTGCTGTTATCACTGCTGCTACTAATGAACTTGGATATGAATTTGCTGAAATTTTTGCAAGACAAGGGTTTAATTTAATATTGATTTCAAATGACAAGGAAAAATTAGATTTGGTTTCTGAAAGTTTGAAAAAAAAATACTCGATTTATACCTTGCCTCTGAAAATTGACCTCAGTAAAAATATTGAATATGAGATTAACGTTTTTAGTTCTCAGAGCAGAGGGCTGGATATTTCGGTTATTATTAATAATGCTTTGTTCGTTGGGAATAAGAAGTTTGAAGAACTTGAATTTGAGGATATTGCTAATGATGTCAGGATGATTTGTGGTAACTCGGCTAAGATTGTTTATTCGTTGATTCCGAGACTTAAACAGAGGGTGAATAAATCTGCGATTATTAATGTTTCGAGTATTTTGGCTGGTACACCTATAAATTCTATTGGTTTTTACTCTGCTATAAATGCTTTTAATCATTATTTATCAGTTGCCCTTGCTGATGACCTTGACTCAAAAATCGATATTATGAGTTTTTTAACAGAAACAATCGATCTCGAAAAATGCCAAAAAAATTCCTACTATTTCCTAGTAACTCCAAAAGAAGCAGTAAGCGAGTGCCTAAAAGACCTGGGTATAAAAAGAGTAACAACCGGTCACTATAAAACAACATTAATCAGGTACATGATGGATCTTCTTCCCAGTAGTATGATGAATAAATTTTTAGAAGACCGTCTAACACCTTAATCACTTAGATTTAATAGTTATTGAAATGAATACGAAAAAACCTTTAATTTTCGGGGTTTTTACCTATTTCACCTATGACTTCTGGTTCGACATCCATAAAAAAAACTGGGTCGAAGTGCCAGATCACTCCAAGACTTACGGAGCCAACAGCTGGGCACTTGTCACAGGAGCCACCGACGGACTCGGCAAATCTTTCGCTGAAAAGTTGGCAAGTCAAGGTTTTAACATGATCTTGATATCCAGGAGCAGGTCTAACTTAGACATCATTGCAAATCAGCTGAAAAATCGTTTTTCAGTTGAAACTTTAGTGTTTCCTATGGACTTGTCCACAGCCGGGAAGAAAGAGTTTTCAGATTTGACGGAAATCACGAAGAATCACGATGTTTCGATTATTGTGAACAATGCAGGCCAAATGAGCATCACTCCGACGATAAACATTCAAAGTCACCACATTGACTCAAATTTGAACTTGCATTGTTTGGCTGTGGCCTGGATGATGAAAATTTTCATTTCGAGGTTTAAGAAAAGGGAGAAAAGATCTGCGATTATCAATGTTTCTTCAATTGTCGCTTTAAGACCTTACCCTGTGCTTAGTCTTTATTCTTCGACAAAGGCTTTTAATTATTACTTGACTGCTGGACTTGCTCATGAATTGAAAGAAAAAATCGATGTTTTGAGCTACTTGGCTGGACCTTTGAGGACTCGGATGCTGCTCAATCAAAATGCGCCGCTTGTCATTGATACTGATACTGCGGTTGATGAGTGTCTTAAGGACTTGGGAATCAAAAATGTCAGCTATGGGCATTGGAAACATACACTTTTAGCGTTTTTAATTCAACTAACACCTATGCCTGTTCGCATGAGACTCTTTGGAATGATCACTCGAAATGATATTGGAATTTCGAGTTTTCCTGGGTTTTAATTGAATTTTAGTGGTTTAACTTAGAGTTGCTTGCTCATTCCAGTGAATATTTTCAATAAATAACGGTTCAATGACCTCATCAAAGCAAGACAAATACCTTGCCTTCCTCCAAGGGAGCAACAACTTTTTGATAGTAAAAGACTCAATGGGTAAGTCAAAGCCCTGCACAGTGCCATTGCCAGACCCTTCATTCACATACGGCCACCGCTTGAAAGGAGACGGAGAAGGAGTGAGTTCATTGATAACCTCTTGGGCAGAGCACAAGCCGAGCAAGTTATCAAAGCCAGACAAAGACTTCAAAAAGCTGAATGTTTTATCAGCAGTTGAAGGGGTCCACACAGCGCGAGACCAACGACGATTTAGAAGAAACTCTGATGTGAGGGTAAAAACTGCTTCTCAGAGAAGTCAACCCTCTATTCCTGATATCACTTTCGGAGACTCTGCTCGGCCTAGCACACCGATGAAAGCTGTCCTTGGCAACTTTTATGGAGAACAAGCTGCTGAGGTCGTCACTTCTAATTATACACCCAAGAGCAGAAGACGGGTTCTTTCTGCGGGAAGGACTAATATTGCCTTTGAGAAGAGAAGTGATTGGATTAGGAAATCTTTGGTTTCGGAGGAAAGAGCCATGTTCAAATTGAAGAAGTTTTTGACTGTTAATCCTAGAACTAGTACTAGAAGATAAATTGTTTTTGAATGATGATGATTTTTTATGGTGGATTTAGAATTGATTGTTTTTTTATTTAGAGGTAATAGAGTTTATTAAGGTTTTTTTTTATTTAGAGGTAATAGAGTTTATTAAGGTTTTTTTTTATTTTTAGATGAAGTTTTGTTTACTCATAGAATATATTCATGGAAATCTTATTATAGAAGATTTTATTTATTATCAAGTTTTAAATATTTCTGAAATATTCATCTTGAAAATATTGATTTTCTTATAAGATTAACTGAGCTTGAATTTGAATCTTTTATAATATTCAACAGAATCATTACAATTGTTCTAAACCCTTAATCAAAATATTTCCATCACTCATCACTATCACCCCTCCTAACCCAAAAATGCACTAAAAACCCTAAAAAATCTCTAAAAACTCTAAAAACCTCTGAAATTTCTCAAAATCCTCAATTTTTTTTTCATCGAGAAAACCCCGAAAATATCCAAATTAAATAATTTAAATTTACCGATAATCATATTAAATGGATCTACAGCCTCGAAGACGTCGCCTGGACTTACCAGTTTCAAATCAAATCAACTTACTTTTCTTCAGCGACTCAAGTTCTGATGAAGAATCCTTAAGACTCAGAAACTTCGAACATCTCTGGTTTCAGGACTTTGTCCCTAAGGCCAGAGGTCTTTCAGATGAGCAAATAGAAAAAATTGGAGAAACTGTCTGGAAAAACGAGTTTGTTGTCGAAACTGCAAAACCTGGAGCACTTGTTCTTAGGAAAAAAGAAGGTCTTTGCTCAGTTTGTCTTACTCATCTGCAGACTGGAGATTTTGTTAGAAAACTTTGTTGTGGACATTGGTTTCATAAGGATTGTATTGATGGTTGGCTGAAAATTAAAGCGAACTGTCCTTTGGACAGGTTTAAACTTTGATTTTTCGTTAATTAAAAGAATTAGAAGGATTAATAAAGATAATGATGGATGATAGTGAAGTTAATTATTAACTGATTGGGTTTTTAGATGATTTAGGTGTTTTTTGATTAGATTTAGCTTTTCAGGTTCGTTTTTTATTATGTAGTAATGCTTTAAGAGGCGACAAGCTCTAATGGATAGTTTTCGGTTTTTCTGTTTTGATAAATTTTCTAAAATCTTTTTGAGTAAGTAAAGACAATTTAGATCTTCTGTCCTTAGACTAAGCTTTACAAGCTTCAGCTCGTAATAAGACATAATATAGGTATTTTCAAATGATTCTCTTTTCAATATACAGATTCCTTTTTTAAGATAAAGGATGGAATCAGCTAAATTTCCAGTGAGCTTGTAATGGTCAGAGATATATTTATATATTCTTACTTGAGTTAAGAATTCACCATTTGTTGCCTTAAAATATTTTTTTATTTTCTTTAACTCATCAAGGTATAATTTTGAGTATTTGGGAAGTTTTGTTATTAGGTCTAGTTTAGACTGCAGTGCATGAATGCAGTTCAATTTTGAGTAAGAATCTGATTTATTTTTAAATAAATTCCATAATTTTAATCCGAATTGAGGCACAAGATTAGAAGTTGGATAATATTGAATTATTGCTTTAACTTCTTTTAGAATTTCCTTATTTTTCTTGAAGTACTCAGGACCTAAGTAAATTAATATTAAGAGATATTTTTTTATAATATGTCTATATTCAAATCCTGATACAGTTCTAGATATTTGAATATTTTTCAAAAAAGATAAAGCTTCTTGATATTGTCCTATTTCAAAATACAGCAAAGCTTGCAAGAGATAAATTTCTTCACTTAAATGTTGTCCTTGATTGTTTGCCTTTGCAAAATCAATCATATATGTATATAAATGAGTATATTTCCATAAAATATTTTTATAACTATCAGCAAACTTATTCAATAGTAAAATTTTTTCATTATAATCCTTAAAATGAGAAATTCGTTCAAGGTTCAAATTTTTTAATAAATCTGAATATATTTTTTTCATTTTAATGTCATTTGGTTTATCGAATGGGTAATGATCTTCAGATAAATTGTCTATATTCATATACATCAAATCTTTTTCTGAGAACTTACCATTTTCGACCTGACTGAACATCAATTGGTAATTATTACTTTCGAAATCTCTTGTATGATTTTGCAAATATGTCATAAAACACACTTGGCAATTGAATTTACGATCCGCAGTGACATGGATATTAGTTTTATCAAAAGGCCTTTGACAATCAAAACACTCAGCCATTTAATTATAGACAAAATGAAATGATATAAACTTGTCAAACTTCCAGTTATATTATGAAGAAAAGGAATTCATTAGAATATTTCTTAATAGTAATAAGATCTTTATCTGATTGGATTATTTACTTTTTATTGAAAGAACAGAATCGATAATTATAAAAATGGTTCTACCGAGAATTGAACTCGGATCTCTGGATTCAAAGTCCAACGTGCTACCACTACACCATAGAACCTTGTGCATTAAGGCTAAATACTTAACTAAATATAAGAAATAGTTAGCCTATACATCCTTTCTTAATACTCATAGTAGCCAACTCAGTATTTGAGATTTATACATATTAAGAAAATATCCTATTTAGTAAGTCTCTAAGAATCTATTTAAAACCAAAATAGACCAATATATATTAATAAAATCAAAATCAATCTATATAAAAACACTAAATTTTTCCTATTCTCATAATCTAAAGCCTATCCTATACAGCGTTGATTGTCCACTTAATTCACAATTATATAAAAAAAAACATCCCAAATCCTTTCCATAATTTCAAAAATTCATTCAATATCCACTATAATCCAAATCACCACTCAAATCCCATGAAAAACCAAAAAAACCCTCTAATCCATTCCAAATCCCTCCAAATATCCTCCGACCAAACCCAACTAAAAATCTCCCTTCAATATCCCCCCAAAACCCTACCTCCAATTCACCTCCAAGTCCCTTCATCCCTTCCAAATCCCAAATCCCTAAATCCTTAAAAACCACTTCAACCTCTCCAGAACCCTTCAAAAGAGGTGGCGAAAAAAATGGTATATAAAAATGACGGAAGGTGTAGTGCCACTAGTGATTGACAACGGGTCAGGTATGTGCAAAGCTGGTTTCGCAGGTGATGACGCTCCCAAGGCTGTATTTCCGAACATAGTAGGCCGTCCTCGTATGCCAGGGATCATAGTAGGTACAGAACAGAAGGAGGTGTACATCGGAGACGAGGCTCAAGCCAAGCGAGGCATTCTGAACCTGAAGTACCCGATCGAACACGGGATAGTAACCAACTGGGACGACATGGAAAGGGTCTGGCATCACACTTTCTTCAATGAGCTCAGAACAGCGGCCGACGAGCACCCAGTGCTCTTGACTGAAGCCCCACTAAACCCGAAACAAAACAGGGAAAAAATGACTCAGATCATGTTCGACACCTTCAATGTGCCAGCCTTTTATGTCGCTATTCAAGCTGTGCTTAGCTTGTACTCTTCTGGAAGAACCACTGGAATGGTCTTTGACTCTGGAGATGGAGTCACTCATGTTGTACCGATTTATGAAGGATATGCATTGCCTCATGCTATTCAGAGAATTGATATTGCTGGAAGAGATATTACTAATCATTTGGTTAGACTTTTAACTGAGAGAGGACATTCGTTGAATAATAGCGCTGAACGAGAAATTGTTAGAGATATCAAAGAAAAATTGTGCTTTATTGCACTTGACTTTAATGAAGAAATGGCTAAGGCTAAGTCTTCGCCGGATCTGGAAAAGCAATATGAGTTACCGGATGGTAGCCACTTGGCTATTGGAAATGAGAGATTTAGAGCTCCTGAAGCTCTTTTCATGCCAAGTCTTTTGGGTCTGGACATCGACGGAGCAGATGAAACAACTTACAAGTCAATCATGAAGTGTGACCTCGACATCCGAAGAGACCTATACGGAAACGTTGTCTTAAGCGGAGGCACGACAATGTACCCTGGAATCGCTGAAAGACTCACAAAAGAACTAACCAACAGAGCCCCACCCAGCATGAAAGTAAAAGTCGTGGCTCCTCCTGAAAGAAAGTTCTCAGTGTGGATCGGAGGAAGTATCCTGAGCAGCTTATCCAGCTTCCAGCAAATGTGGGTCAGTAAAGCTGAATACGAAGAAGCCGGGCCTTCAATCGTTCATAGAAAATGCTTCTAAGTAGTTAATTTAGACTAAAGGAACAGCTGCCCAATACCCAATACAGTTATTAATTAAACTTTAAAACAGGAATATCTTGCTTTAGAGCAAAAGCCAAAAAACTGCTCTTAGAAGTCACAAGGTTCCATTTGCCAAAGACTTTTAAATCAATGGCTGTCATTCCACAGTAATTTTCAAACACTTTTCGTTTCGGTCCTTTAAACTTCTGCTCAAAACTCCTGCTTTTGTCAATAGAATTTGTTTTTCGATGCATATTTATCGTTTTTTCCCTGTAGTTCCTAGTTTTGAACTCTTTTATATGCTCGACCTGGTCATTCAGAACCATGATCGAGTCAAGACTTGACGTTGCTGAGACTGTGATCGAGTCATGAGACTTGAACCACTCGCTTTCCTGAGTCAGTTTCGATGTGTTTGAAGGTGACCGGACCTGACTTCTCTGCTGACTTTCCATGATTTTGATTTTTTCTTTAAGTTTTAAGTTTTCTGATGCGATTTTCTTGTTTTTAGTCTTGAGTCTAACTGAAATTTACTCTGAACTTCGCTGGTTGTAAGTCCTGAGACAGCACTGAACCTCCTGCATCAGTTTTTTTACCTCTTTCAGCTTTTCCGCACATTTTTGTAGTTTAAGTGAGGAGACCGTTGATGGTTTTTCTTGGTTCGAAGAACAGGTTTCATAGTTTGAACTTGAAGAAGTCTCTATTTTTGAATGATTTTTGTATCTTTTGAACGACATTGAAAGATTATTAGCTTTGACATATTTAAGGTTAACTAGTCTGGTTGTTTTGTCGTCCCGCTTGAGAGACCTGAGGACCTTTCTGGGAAAAATTCGATGATTTTAGTGAGAATTTTTATGGTTTTTATCTCTTTGTTGATGAAAGGTGTGTAGTACAAGAAGAAAAGAAGGGTGATTGAAAGGCTGAAGGATGATACGAAATAAATGAAGTTTCTTAGCTCTGACTCGATTAATGATTTTGAGTCGTTGTTGCAGGTTGATGAGAGTTTTTGTAAAACTGAACAAAGCTCGAAGATCTTTTTTAAATACACACCTATTGAATCAGGGTCTGATATGTCTGGATTCAAGTGGTTCAATGATTCTTGGTATACAAAGTTGTACCCTGTGTATGTCCCCAGTGATAAAAATGGTGAAACATTTGGGATTCTTTCGAAAACTTGGGTTTTTAAAGAGTTTGACATTAAACTCATGATTTCTGACTTTCTTAGAAATGACTTGGCAGTGGAAAAATCTTTTGTGGTCTTGAAAAACTCTTCGAATGGATTTTCTTGCAAAGTAAATTCAGGGTAAAAGGCTCGAATCGATAAAGGGGTGTAAAAAACCTTCATTTCACAAGTAAATAAAGAGTACTCAGAGATTAAAATCCTTCTTAAAATGACATAAGCCATGAATTCAGGTCGATTATAAAGCGCTTTATGGATATTGTCGTAGAATACAAAGCTGGTCACCACATATATCAAAGCAGTCAGCAAAAAAATAATAAAAAAACGTTTAAAATACCCAAAAGAGTGCCAAAATCTAAGCGTTTTATTACATCGAACACAATCCTCCTCATGTGACTTCTGGTCATGAAAGTAAATAAGCCTATCATTTATAAGTCTTTTAAAATCATTCTGACTGAGCCCAGCACGATTCCTAAAAAAATTCCACATTTGATTCAAAACACGGTCATTCCTCAACAAATAAGCAGTTAAAATCCCAGCTAATCCAGCAGAAATACTAATAGCAACAATCATCAAATAATTTTTTATTTGATCCAGATAAACAACTCGATTCATATCACAATTTTTCATCAACCTAAGAGATTCTTTCGTGGTTTTAAAAGGCTGACCGATTCCAGCGAAAACAATAAAAAAAAGCTCATCTTTACAGTCTTCTCCTTTCAGAAGCTTTTCAAGAAACTTTTGTGCCTGGTCTTCAAGTCTATCAAGGACAAAGTGAAGACTTTTCTTTTCGAATGAAGGGACTTTTGACTTTTCCCAAACGATGATGCTTTCATCTGTGAAGAGATTTGTGCTTTGGCAGAAGGACCAACTGTCCATTTCGTTTAAGAGTTTTTCTTTGTACCCAGAGAGTTGAGTTATCAGTTGTTGGAGGTCTTCTGGCTCGTGGATCAAACTTGAGATGTTGGAATAGTATTTTAGGTGAAGACCTCTGGAAACTAAAGTCATGTGGGAAAGAGTATAGGCAATGTCTCCGATTAGGATCAATGTGTCTAAACTGTTCACTTTTGATACTGCCTGCGAAATGTAAATTAAAATAATCGCGTTGTAAACTAGAATAGTCACCAGCTACTTAAAAATTACAGAAGATAGTAGCAGGTATTTCATGATACTTAGTCCTCGAACTGTGGATTTTAATAGCTTTGGACTGACCCCTTTGTGTCGATTGCTTGATTCAGATGTGACTAATTTTTTTTTATTTTCAAAATCAAGGATTTTTCCAGTTTCTTGAAATTTTTTAGTTGTTTTTTCTTCTTCACCTTCGAATTGAAAATTAATATCAGTTAATTTTTTTTCTTTAAATTCAAGTTTGAAGTTTTTTCCTTTATTTTTCCATTTCTGCATAGTATTGAAGTTAGAAGTGACATAAACAGTTAAAAATTGAGTACTTCCTATGATTTTTTCCTTTACTATCAAAGCGACATTATTTTCAATACAAAAGAAGTTGGGTTTTATATCCTCTTCACTTAAACTGAAGAAATCTCGAATGTTGCTTCCTTCGACGTAGGCCTGTTTGGACCTCAGTACTTTTGGAAAGTTTTCACTATGAGAAAAGACTTGTCCTGACTTGCTTATAATCGCAGCTTCTCTTTCTTTTTTAGTGATCGGTTCAATCACTGATAAAAAGTTGATTTCGCCGTCACACCCAATGCAATCTGAGTTAAAATAACATTCTACGAGAAACCCTTTAAAACTGTTCAAAAAAAGAGGAGATGAACGAAAAACATGATGATTTGTTGAGTTTTTTATAAAAAGTTCTAGTTTCAAGTCGTGGTTCTGGTCGAAAGGATGTGGAACGAACTGCCACAGGTAAGACTCTTTCAAGGTTTCTTCGTTTATCTCGATAAAATTCAGAAAATTCGCATTGGCGTAGATGATTCTTCCGAGATCTGATGAATTCCCTGAGGCTATCAAGATGCAGCTGTTTTCTTGCACGTTGAAGGACTGTTTGCGTTTTTGTGACTGGTCTTGCTTTAAGAAATCGGTTCTTTTGTTGAAATAAGATCTTCCCAATTCACCATCATTAATAATATCAGTTAAAAGTGTTCCGTATAACTCTAGAGCCGTGTTAGATTCAGGAAAAATTTTAATTAAATCTTGGTATTTTTCCTTTAGTTTCTTACTCGAATCATATGTTTTCAGAACTATTTCTTTTAATTCAGTAAGTTCAATATTGTCCTCTTGAATTTTTTCTAATAGTTTCAACATCTGCATGCAAAATAAGTAGTCTTCAGTTTTAGTTCTTTGTAATTTTATAGAAAATTGGTAAAGTTTGAATGAATCTGCTGTATGATTTGCGATTGATTGAAGGATATCTCGACATTTAAATACTTGAAAATTAGAGAAAATATCCAAACCTTCATAATTTGTTCTTGAAATTTTAATTAAACCGAGCATTACACTGTTAAGATGGTCTTTTGAGTAGTAGGCTTGAAGGACCAGGTTTAACTTGTTAGGAGAAGAGTTGTAGGATTTGTTAAGTTCTTTCAACAGAGACTCTTTTTTAGACCCGGATTTTAAATCTTCGCGTAAAGATAATTCATAAATAAACATATTTTCTCTATTTGAAGTATTTATTCGGGTCAAACGATATTCACATATTTTGTAAATAATGTAAATCAAAACTGGCTGAAGGAAAAAGAATAAAACAAATATCAAAGTTCCATTTTTCATATTAATACCTGCAATGAAAAAAATGGAAATCATGCAAGTTTGGCTGTAAAGTAAAATTTTAACGAGGTTCATCAAAAAATCGTAGTAGGGGAAATAATAAAGATTCTTCAGTGCAAGGGCCATGTTCCCAAAGAATACGAGAAATAAATACCAGATGTAAGAGTTTTTTGCGAGAAGAACATACAACATGCAGAATTTGAAAACAGTGACAAGATACAAAGCATCATAAAGACTGGTGATCTTGCTATTTAACTCAACTTTGCTTTGAACATGAGAAATTTCATAAGTCGCATTTTCATACAAAATACTTAACCCTAAATGAAAAATCAATAAAATCACTCCAACAATAATCCCAACCAATCCAAAGTTAACATATCGACTATCCAAATCATTATCATACTCTTCAATAAACTTCTTATTTCCTGTTGAATATTTCACACCTAACATCATTACCAAGGTCATTGGAATGAAAAAGAGTTTTACTGTGATGAAAAAGCAAAACTTTATCAGTCCTTTCATCAGCCTTGGAATCGCTTTACGGTGTTTTACGAGGATCAGAGATGTAATAAATGCTAAAGACTGCAAACCAACTACTATCAATGAAAATATGTAAAAATAGCTCAGGAAACCCTGCTGGGCTAACAACACGTCGAATGATGGGTAAGAAAGAATAAGCCAAAAATCTTTTAAATTCGAAAAATTGTCGAGAGTTAGGTTGTGATACCATAAAATCCTTAAATGTTGCAGGAAAAGATATTGATGTAGCATTATTTGAATCAATTTTTCACTTTTTTTCACTGGTTCGGTTCTGGGAGATTTTGAAAAAATTTCTAGAGAGGCTTGGTAAATCAGATTTGAAGTCATTTTTATTAGTAAGTGACTGACAAATTGTTTATTGATATCAGGATTGAGAAAAGATTACTTAGAATGTTTTATTAAATAAGAATCTGGATGTGAGTTAAGCAATACCACAAGTAATGTTACCTTATTTCATACACCTCAAAAAAATCTTATTATCCCAGCTCATCCAAAATCTAATCCTCGCGATTCTTCATCCTTCAGCCTTCTCATAACATCCTTAAAATAATAAGAATTTTTCTATGGACCGAAGAATGATATCCTACGGAAACCAGGTCTTATCAACCAACCCATCCTATCGAGGATGGTCCTACACTCCAATGAAACCCAGAGAAAACTACTCAAAGCTAAATGAAAAAATAAATGACCTGTCATATGAAATCTCATCTCGTAGAAGGTACCACCAAGAAGCAGAAATCATTTCAAACCTTTCTGAAATAGCCCAAAAAATCAACACTCCATCAAAGCCTCCTCCAGCCTCGACAAACCCTTCCCAAAATCAAGATATGTCCTCAATGCTCGCCTTGTTTCAACAAGAAAGAGAAATGATGATGGGCGTCATTCAAAGTCTTGCAAAACCTGCGAAGACTGCAAAATCTTATAAAAAATACAAGAAAAGTTATAAAAAAGTTGATAGTCGAGATTCTTCTGATAGTTCCAGCACTTTTTCTAGAAAAAAAATCACTCCTGAAAATGCGAAGAAAATCTTGGCTGAGATGAATTTTGATGATGATGGAGCTGAAGACTATGCTGATAAAGAAAGGAAAATCAAGTTTGATGCGAATTTACCTGAAGATGAGAAGTATAGGATTATCATGCAGATGGATAAGGATAAACATAGGAAGGGACTTGAAAATGGGGTTCGGTTTAAAGGAATTAAAAGGTTCAGGATAATGGCTTTTGTTGTTTATTTTCCAATCGTCCTTGTCAGTAACATGCTAGAAAAAAAATCCAAATTTTATGCAAACATCTACAAAAACATGGAAACCAACTTCGATGTCTACATGAGTGTAGGCCAGAAATGGATACTAAAAGTAATGAAAACGAGTTTAGTATCAATATTAAACGAGCCAACCCTTGACCTAACCTTAACAAACAGCGAGCTAGAAATAAAAAACCAAACAATAAACACTCGAATAATAAAGCTTCAAGTAAGAATAAACGGGATTCTCGAAGGTCTCGAAGAATTCACCACAATAAAAGAAGTGCCAGACCCATTCAAAAACTTCATATTCAAAATCACGAACAACAAAGGCTACATCCCTCCTCATTTTCTGACATCTTTCGAAAAGACCCGCTTGGAATTTGATGAATTCGGAGGCTTCATGAACATGACGGAAGACAAGAAAAAAATGATCATCTGTTTTTTTTTTATCACCCGAATCATGGTAAAGGAAGTCTGTCTTCGGCCTTCCGAAGCAGGAATTCCTATAAAAAGAGGAACCAAGGCAATGGAGTAAAAACTATTCAGGAACCTTCGAATCATCGCTACTTTATTTCAGGCTATCGTCGTGTTTAACTTTCTTAAAGTCGGTAGAAGGCCTAGTGATGTGCCTGCTGAAGAAATGGAGTATTTGAGGAGAAAGAGAGAATTTAAAGCCTCTCATATTGGAAAAAATAATGATGATGGGGTAAGTGATGATTTGATTTTTATCAGTGAAATCGAAGCATCTTTTAACTATATCGGCCCTTTCATAGAAATAATCAGGAAGAGGTTGTTTCTTTGGTCAGGGAAAATGCTGGACATTTGCGAAAGAAATAATTACCAGGCAAAAAGAAAGTGACTGTATAAATAGTATAGGCCAATCTTAAATAATCCATTAAAGATATCAAAATACGAAAAATTTAAAAAATCTCGAAAAAAATTATAATCCCGTTAATCATTCGAAATTCATAAAAATAATTCAAATTTAAACAATGAGTCAACTTGAAGTCCGATTGATCAGGATGGATGTTCCAACCCCATCAAGTTTTTTCTGCACTCTTTACAACAACGCGACGAAGCTGGGAGTGATCTCATCAACTGAATACGACGACCCGCACAACTCTCTTCAAGTGGCAGTCGACAGTCTACTAAAGCTGAAAGTCTCTTCAAACACGTGCTTGTTAGGTTCTGTTTCTTTCCCAGGAAGACTCATCACAGAAAGTGGCTGCTTCTGGCTTCCTATTCTGCCCTCAGGCTGTTCAGACTACATCGAAGTCCTTCCTGAAGAAATCCAATCACCTAAACTTCTTCTTTACTTTGAAATCATTGACCAGGCAGAAGAAAAGCAAGACGAACTCAGCCAAACAAAAGAAAAACTCGAAAAAATCAGCAAAAGTTTCGAAGAATTTATAAAAAACTCTAAAACTCGAGAAATGATTCTTCTTAAAACTCTTGAAGAAAAAGAAGGCGAAGTTCAAGAATACCTTGAAAAACTTAACCTTCTTCAAAATAAAGCATTTTTACTTGCAACTGAAAAGAAAAAACTTGCTGAAACTTTGAATAGACTTCAAGATGAACAAAGATATTTAGGAGCGCATTCATTGAAAGAAGAACTGGAAATGACTAGACAAGAGTTGTTTAAAGCTGAGTCGAGAAATGAAAATTTAATGAAAAAGTTGGAAGAAGTGCAGGGTGAATGGAATTTGTTTGAAGAAGAGTCGAAACATGTCAGGGAATGTGAACTGCTTACACAGGTCATGCAGCTTAGACATGAACTTGACTTGAAAAATCAAGAAATTTCTATGTTGAAACTTGCTAGTCCTGTTGTTTTGAATGAGAGTTCCAATAAAAATGAACTTATTGATTCAAATGAAATGATGGACACTGTTAAACATTCAAAACCTGTCAAAGGGTTCGGAAATGTCACTTGTGTTGAAACTCACTCGAGAAATTCTTTTGTAATTGAAGATGATCATATGAATCAGTCACTTTTTTTGAATTCTAGAGGAGTTTCTCCTGTTTTAAAGGAAAATTTCAGAAAAGCACCTGAGTTGGAAAAGTCGAAGTCGAGTTATAAATTTGGAACTATTTCGAGTAATAGTAAATCGAAATTTTTACCTTTGAATGTTTCGAGAAAGACGAGTAAATCTACTGAAAAGAAGAATAAATAATTGTTAATATTTCCATTGTTTGGACTCTTAGAGAAATAAGTTTAATTAAACATGTATTCGATCAAAGCAAATACGATTTAGAATTTGAACGTCTAGATCTAGGTTGAGGGTTTTGTGAGAAGGTAATATTTATCACTGAACTCACCTTCGACAAGCTTGGCTGTATGTTGAATTCTGAGTTGTTTCTTTTGATCTTAGGTCTAATGTCTTTTCTACTGGTACATCTGACAGGAGCTTTCCTAAAAGAAATTTTTGAAACTTGTTCTGGTTCGATTTTCAAGCAGAAAGAAGTAGGAATAACAGGAACACTAATCTTCCTTCTTTTTTTCGATTTAAAGAAATTATAGATGAATTCCTGAATGTTTTCATTAAGATCTAATTGTGTTTCTTTATCGATCTTAGTCACCATATATTATAACCAAATTAACACCTTAGTTCTAATTGAGTTCTTTACTTGGAAGCTATAAATAAACAGCTGGATTAACACCTGATAATAAATGTCAAGATTAATAAAGATCTTCCAAAAATTAAACTTCTTGGATAACTCAATTCAAGACTCTGACATTCCTCAGACAATCCCAGCCTTTATCAGCACCCAAGGTATATGAAATTCAGATTTACCGAAAGATATTACTTTTGTTACTCCTCGAATTTTACTTATTCCTTTTCCAGAAGACTGCAATATTTCAATGATCGCAGGATATTTAAACACTGTTTACAACAAGAAGTATATGGTTTGGAATTTGAGTGAGCATCTTTACCAAACAGAAGTATTTAATGGGCAAGTTTTGGATTTTGTATTTGTTGGCTATCCCAATCCACCTTTATGTGAAATTTTTGCGATCTTCAACTCGATATCTGGATGGCTTGATTCAGACAGTGACAATGTCGCAGTTATTCATTGTCAGCAGACTAAAGCAAGGAGTTATATGTTGGTATCTTCATATCTTGCCTGGCAAAATAGTCAAAATCCAGTTAAAGTATTCCAAGAAATCAAAGGAGACTTAAACACAAGACTATTTCCTTCACACTATAGATACTTTGATTATGTTAATCAAATCGTGCAAGGTAATCGGGTAATCATCAAGTAGCCCAAAGATAAAACTCTCCACATAAAAAAAGTAATCATTACTGGAATACCTATAAACAAAGAAGAGTTTTTCCCTTATTTACAGTTCTACAAAGACTCAAAAATGATTTACTCAACTTTAAGAGATGGAAAAAATCACGGGTACAGTAAAAATGAAATGGTGGTCTCTTTTGATGTTGAACTTCAAGTTTCAGGAGATGTGATTTTAAGATGTAGAGAAAATATCAATGGAAGTGCTGTGACAATCTTTAGAACTATGTTCAACTCTGCATTTTCAGATGATTTTTCACTGAGGTTTTTCAAGAAAGACCTCGATTCATCTCAAGAGGACTTTCCTGATGACTTCATGCTCGACTTGTTTTATACCAGTTCTATTATCAACTCTTTTGTGGTTCCTTCGAATTTGAAAATTCATTCTAATGAAGAACAGAAAAATGAAGAAAGATCTGTAGTGAGTAAGGAAGAAGAAGAAGAAAGTATTGACCATGAATTACTTGAACAATATAAAGCACAGATTGAGGCTAGCTCGAGTAGTGAACTTGGGTCTGATGATGATCTGGATGACTATTTCAAGAAATTAGAATCAGGTAAATGATTAATGATTATTTAGATAAATGAAGATTTTAGTTTTCAAAGAATTCTTGTATTTCATATTGTCATAGATAAAATTTTACGAATATTTGAAGTAATAAAAAATTTGGATTAATCAAGTGAATTTTTTTCGATATGATACTTTCAGTGATAACTTCAAGACAGGCTAAGAATTATAATGTTATTATTTAACTTAAATGCGAACACTTCTTGAAATGCTTATCAGGATATTTCTTTTGTTTAGTATTTTTATGATGATTGCCAGACAATATATGCAACATTGTAGTAGTCTATGAAGCCTTATCATTATCTCCGATATTGAGTTAATTTTTTTATTTCCTGACAAATCTATTCAATTTACTGACTCTTTCAATAAAAAACTGAAACTTGAAACAACTGCGGCTTCCTAAATGCAAATGATTACCAAATATCATTGATAATATAATCTAAAGTTCATAATTTTCTTAAGGATTTTAAAAATAAGCTTTATAAACTTTTCTAAACTAAATAAATCTAAATCCTCTACAAAGAGTTAGCAGAATCTAACGATCGTGATTTTTTTAAAGATTCATTAGCATCATTGACTGACAAGTAAGAAACATGAGGAGCATTCAAATTTTCATTTTTAAGCACATGATCTGGAAGAAAGTCAAGTACAACTTTAAACTTCTGGTCTTTACTATTTTTAACTTTAGACCTTTTCCTAGAATCCCACTTCAACTTGACAACTTTTGCAAAAATGATAAAAGAAGCAGAGGCTTGAACAGCAACAATTAAATTAACAAGAAATATCATGGCATAATCAATTCCTTGAAGAATTTCTCGACTAAGGTCAGCTAAATACAATGAAAAAGCAACTGCCGTCAATCCTATAAGACCTTCAGTAATAAAATTGCAGTAGTTAAGAATCGGTTCATTGAAAGGCTTTTGAAAAGCGCAGATAAAGAAAGTCTGATTAAAAATTACGATAACTGTAAAGATTTCAAATAAACATATTTGAGCCACTGGATATTCAGGCAAAAGAAAAATACTTAGGACAAGAATTAATCTTCTGATAAAGTAAAAAGTGTAAAAATTCGACCGAAGAGCGCCTTGATCATCTTTGAACTCATAAAACAAACTTCCATATAAACTCAAAGTATTTTCATCATTTTGAATCTTCTCTCTGTACACATGAGTTAAAGATAAAATCAAAGGAATTGACAGGACTATCAAAAACTATTTAAAAAATACTGAAAAAATGCAGGAAATAAAAAAACTATAGGCCTGACTTAACAAGTTCAAATCGCTTGTTAGAAGAGAAAGCCCTGCTGAAACTGCGATTTCGGCATAGTTTTGAATCCAAAACCGAATAAAAAAACTGTATTTGTAATTTTCAAAGAACTCTTTCAAGTTTTTTTTCAGTTTCGTCTTCGAAAAGCTCCTTAAAATTTTCTCAAATATTTTCATCAGGACAAACAAAGCAATTCCAAACAAAAACATAGAAAGAGTAGTCCCAGAATTAACTAAAAATGAATTTTTTCTATATTTGAAATCTTCAAGTTTTGAAAACTGATGACTTATTCCATCATCATCGAGTAAGTAGTAAAAAATATTAGGAAAAATCAGATATTTCCTTAACCCTACCAATAGTCCTCGAGTCCTTTCTGAAACAGGAACATTGAGCAGGTACAAAAAACTTATCAGTTGAATAGAGCTTAAAAAACTCCATAATGATGAAAAATTCGGGTTGAAAAGTGAAATTCCGATCAATGAAGAAGTTGTGGCAAGAGTCACCTTTTCATAATTTTCACGAGTTATTTCATATGTTTTCACTGTGTTTTCTTTGGTAGATGAGTGGAGTGAAATTGTGTACTCGGTGATGGAAAGTTTGGAATTTTTTGAAGAGGTGATGTTGCATAAGAAGATTAGAATTAATTCTTGATTTTCGGATACTTTTTCTTTAAGATTTAAGGAAATGATGAACTTTTTCTGTGAGTCTGGATTTATTTTTATGTCCACTGAGTTGTTCTGGGTTGAGACTGATAAACATGAGGGGATTAAATCTGAATTAAGGTCTTCTGAAAATAACAAAATTAAGTCATTTGAATAGGTTACTGAGATGTTTAATTTAAGCTCGATTTCAATACATGTATTTACTTCTAAATAGGAATTTTCTTCACATTCTAGACATTTACCGAAAGAGCAAATACTGCAAAGTGAGTGACATTCCTTGTAACATGAACCTTGCTCTAGGTAGAAACTTTCAATACAAGATAAACAGCTTTTTTCATTACATTCACTGCAAGATTCGCTGCATTTCAAGCAAGTTTCATCAAAATAATATCCTTTCTCACACGCAAAACAAGAGATTTTATCACATTTTTTGCATCCAACCTGACATGGACTACACCCTGAATGATCAAAATAAAACCCTTCGCTACAAACACACTTTCCATTGTAAAGTTCTGAGTTATTTCCACACTTTTCACATCTAAAAACATTTTCACACTTTTCACATAAAAAATCTCCACACATCAAGCAAGTTGAACTTTGATCACATTCTCGACAGTCTTGATTTATATCACTTGAATTAAATCCACAAGTAGACAAACAGCTTCCATCCGTCAAACAATTAAAACAAGGGTCTAAACAAGGACTTGTAATTTCAAATCTTGGGGAATTTACAATTTTTATCAAATAAATGAAGCCTGAAAAGAACATCTCAGAAATTCCAGTATTGCTCAGCCTTGAGCCAATAATTAAAGCTCCATCTGCTGAATCATCAAAGAGAAAGTCCTGATCTTCGAAGGAAGACTGTTCTTGATTGACTTGCATTAATATCTGAAAATTCGCTGGAGATAAAAATTTTTGACCGAGACTGAAATAGTACCAAGTTGAAAGACCCACGGAAATAAAGTTTGTGATGAAAAAGGTACCATTTGAAATTTTTCCTGTTATAGTTAAAATGTTTGAAACCAAACAAACACTTAAAATAGTTGAAAAAGTTTCTGGGTTTTGTTTGGAAAAAAAGCAGCCTTCGGAAGTGGTAGTTAAAAACCATATTTGGAATGAAAAGTCAGGGGAAAGGATAAAAGATGAGCTAAGTTTATAGCTTTTTTCACTTGAAAAATAACCCCCTCGTTTATATAAAAATTCAGGTTGAGCCTCATTCCCTGAAAAATCCTTTAATCCAACTTCTTCGCTGCCATCAAATTTCAAATCGATAACAAAATCCTTCTTAAAAGAACAAGTTTCATCCCTTTCAACATACCCAGTAGGACATAAAACACAAGCATTGTCCAAAAGAAAAAATCCTAACTGACAAGATGCACATCCAGCAAATTGACAATTATCACAAGACAAGCAATTCAAATAACATTCTCTATAAACACAAATCCTTTGACAAGCATTTTTAGTACTATTCCAAATATCTCCGTTACTACAGCTGCATACTCCTGAAACAATAATAAGATTCGAATAACAGTAAACGCACTGACTTTGTTCAGTACAAGTCAAACAATTCTCCTCACACTCTAGAACATTGGAATTACTTGCATAGTGAAAAGGACTTAAACTGAGGCAGTTCTCTTCTTTCGGGCAAACTCCTAAAGTATTCGAGCAAGAACAACTGGTAAAATCATATCCGGTTAAAGTAGCATCAAGATGCATGGAAATACTCCACAAGAAGCCTATAAACCCGGGTATTACAGAACCTCCATCAATAAACTGCCCGATGGTGAAAGTGCTTGAATCATCATTGAGGAAATACTGCTCGGGTAATGAAGAAGTTGCGACAATTACTCCATTATTGAAAATATTAAGACTTGTGAACTTGTTTTGTTCAATCATGACTTGCACTCCGAAGTGCATCCAATAAAAATACCCAAAACTGAAAGAAGTAAAAGTTGATTGATCTGAAATCCCAAAACCTATCATCAATGTGTTTGAAACAAACTGCGAGAAAAATCCAGGTTTACTGAAAAAAAGTCCATCATTTTCAATTTTTACCCAGAAAACTATTAGAAAAGTATTCGCGAGGATCATGTTTCTACGAATAAAACTTTCTGTTTTGAAGTAAGCTCCTCGAGAATCTTGGTATAAAGGGTCGTTTGTATCACCTGCTGTATTATCACTTCCAAAAGAGAAACCATTAACAATATCATTTCTAAAAAATGTGCCAAACCGAATTTCCCAGACTGTAGTCTCTGAGCAAATGCAATGAGTTGAGTTTGATATGCAAGGATCAGGGCAAAACTTCACACATCGATTATTATAAACTCGTCTGGAGGTATCGTCGCAAACACAGACATGGTTCACAGGTGAAGTCCCGACTGGACATACGCAATTTCCGTATTCTAGAAGAAAACCGGGAAAGCACTCAAAACATGATCCAGGCTCGAATTTAGAACATTTTAAACAGTTTTGATCCGAACATTTGTTGCAATCTGTGCTTCTTACACAGCCTGATTTGCACTCTGGTAGGCATGATGAACAAAGTCCAATATTAAAGAAATAGTTGAAGTCACAGTCTTCGACACAGGATGTGAAAATCGATGATGTGCAAAAACTGAAAAAAATCATGGATGGGTCGGTGTTTCCTATGTATAAGTTTATATTGTGGATAAAACCTGGAAATGACTTTTGGCCATCGGATGATATATGGATTTCTTTTTGGTGCATTCGGAATATGCCTGTTGATGTCAAGGTTCCTAACTGGCTTGTGTCTTGGTACACGGTTAGTGATGAGTCTAGTTGATTTGGTGTGACTATGATGCTGAAGTAGCTCCAGACATTCGGGTTTACAGTCCCTGACACAACTTCATATATAAAGTTTCCAACTGAATCAACAATCACAATTTCCAAAATATTTGTTGTTGTTCTTAAAGTAAGAGTATCTGCTAAATAAAACAGAGGAAATTCTCCAACTCGAATACACTTAAACAAAATCTCAATTGAAAATGAAACAGCAAGTACAAACTTCGATTTACTTACCAAATAACTATTTCCATCAAAGTAAAGTCCTCTTCCCTTAACAAAAACTGGTGACCCATTAGGTAAATAAAAAGAACTCAGCAAGTCATCAAAATTTCCCGAAGCAAAATTAACCTGAAAAACATTTTTCTGTACATCAACCGAGCCATCATATCCAGTAGGTAATTCAAATACACAATAAACTGAAGTCAAATGAAACCCAGGGGAGCAAGTAATGCAATCAGTGATCGAATTGCAAGAACTGCATCCGAAATCACAGCAAACAGGAGGAATTTGACCATTATTACATTGAAGACAATCATTAAACCCATAGCCTTGACAACTATCGCAGTTAGAGCTTGCACAAGTAATACAGTCAGTTGCTCTAACACAGGAAATTTGACAGCTTCCCATGCACGACTGACAGCTTGACCCATCCCAAAAGCTGAGAAAGTCACAGATATTCAAGTGGTAATCATTTAATGAAGTAAACACTATTGAGTTCGTTATTTTTAATTCATAGTAAAATCCTGAAACTGTGTCAAGATGAAGAGAGTCTCCCATGTAAAGATATTCTAAGTTTCTTTTAACAAGCTCCAGTTTTTCACTTGTTTGGGTTGAAATTGAAACTGAATCTAGAATTGAACCGGAATTCATCAGTGATCCTGAAACGGTCCATCCTGTATTTTGAATGAAATTAATGCTAAGATTATTCCAAAATCCTAAAGAGCACTTTATTGAACCGGTTCTTTTTACTTCAACATGGTTTATCTCGTCTAGTAGAGAGATCTCAATTAAAATGTTTGAATTAGCGATAGATACTACAAATATTGTGCCATATTCAAAAATCTTACCAGTTGTCTGAGGTCTGAAAAAGAGTTGAAAGGTGAATGTTGGGGCTAAACTATGCTCAACGACACTCTTCAAAGAGCTGGTCTTATGCGCATAGAAGCCGCGGTCCTTAGTGGGTATAAAGTTTTGAATGAAATTTGAAAGCATTTCTGATTCCCCTGCAAAACTTCCCGCATTTTGAGTATTATATGTCTGGTGGGAGTAAAATATTGACCAGATAGATGAAGGGTTCGTCAAAAATTTGCATGTGAAGTCCGACTCTCTGGTGCTACCATCTGGACAGGTAATCAGGCAAATTCCATAAGCCAGATAGTAACCTCCTTGACAAGCTACACATTTTTCGGTGACTGAGTCAAAGGTTTGGCAATTCCAAGTCAAAGATTTGATTATGGGTAGCTGGATGATCAAGAGCATCAGGATATTAATCCTAATCAACATTTATTAGAATTATTTAGTTTTATTATTGAAAAGGATAAATTTTAGCTAAATTCTTAAATTTTTGGAATTTTGTTTGATTTAGATGGGCACTGATTTAACTTTAGAGTTTTTTTTATGATTTTGATGTACTAGGATTGAGTTTTATTTGATATGTACTTTAAAAATGTTACTTTTTGGTTTTCAATGATAACACTTATAGCCCTAGGAATTATGAAGATTCGAATTGATTGATTTCCTTTAGTTGGAAAATTAGTGAAATATGATAAGATTTTATATAATTACTATCACTATTGAAATAAAGATATCAAATTAATATGAGTTTATGTAGTATAAATTTAAATCTAATGATATTAGAATCATGAATACATAATATCGGAATATTTATTATTCTTTATAATAAATTATAATCAATACACAAATGATGATATTTTTAACTAAAGCTTTTTAATATTTCGATTATTGTCAGCTATGTTAAATACTTTGGAGATAAGTAATTACAATTCAATATATCTGATTGTATTTATTATCGAAAGCTATATTAGTTAAATGCTACAAGGATATATTTATTTATCATCTAAATCTTGAAAAATTATGTAGTAATTTTTTAGATTATAGAAACTTGCGGGCAATTGTTAGAAATTTGACTCAGGTAATTATGTCTTCAAGTCACTCAAAATTAATTCGAATTTTTTTTTTCAATTTTTTAATTCGGATGATTAAAGAGCACCAAAGTAACAATAATAATTTAAGTAGGCCAATTTGTTAAGTATGGGAATCAAATTTCTTATCGGTCTTATTTTAGAATTTACTTAAATCTAATTGAATCTGATAATCAAGTTTACTCATAAAATATAATATTTATTTATATAAAAAACAATTCTAAATCCTGAATATTAATTAAAGATTATAATTTATTAATTACTACTTCCAATTTCATCTGGTGTGGCTCTAAGAGATTAAACAACTTTGAATCTGACATCTTCATAATATTTTTTCCAGCTCATAATACTTTTCGCAGAAAGATTTTCATATATATTATTTTGAAAATTTTGATTTGAATATATTATTTTGAAAATTTTGATTTGAATTCATTTATAAGGCTTATTTTCCATAAACAAAATTACATTTAAATTGTACTGCTTGAATCTGGAATTACTCCATTAAATTTCAATTCTAAATAAAATCTCATTGGCAAGTATAGATTTTATCTTGATTACTAACTTTCTATTTTTTTGCATATTTTAGTTTTTAAGTGGATTTTGAAACTATTTCTTTTGACCATATATGATTTTCCTTCTCATCTTTACTATTCAGATTCCTAGTGAATAACTTATCATCATAAAAGATATAATCACTTTATCACAATTTTAAACCCAGGATCAATAATCCCAATATCTTGAACAAAAAAATACTGTAATTTCAGTATGAATTTTTACAGACAGTTTAAAGGTTTATTCAATTCTGTATTAACTCAACGATTATTATTATAAAATCATAATTTCATCTATAAATATCAAATCTTAATTTATAAAATTTTTACTATCATTCTAACTCTTCAATTATATATGATTAAAAAATATATGATTTGAACTTAAAAGATAATGCTCCCTCCTCATCAAATTATGAAATGCTGAATCTTTGATTATAATATTTTTATCAATAATATTAAAATGGTTATGTGCAGAAATCAAAGAAATCTCAATCGAAATGAATTGTATTAAAAGTAATTATTAAATGCCTATTAAGTCCTGCAAAATGTGCTTTCTCACTTCAACTAAATTCATTCAGTTGATATACTCCAGTGCTTCTAAAACCAGTATTGCTAGTTGAATTATGACTATTGTTTTCTGATTGAATTGGGTTAACTAGATGACTTTCAATGTGTTCTTGAGAATTTATATTAAAACTTGATATAATAATGTTTAGTTCCTCTGAGTTAGCTTCACCGATATTCTTTTTGCTTTGAGTCCCATTGGAAAGTATCTCATTACTCGATTTACAATCGATGATGTTTTCCGAAACAATTTCACTCATCTTAAATTCTTCAGCTTCTTTCATGATATTTTTGCTCTGAGTCCCATTGGATAGCGCCTCATTACTCGATTCAAAATCGGTGAAATTTTTCAAAATAATTTCACTCATCTCAAATTCGTTGGCTTCTCTTGCTGACTGTGAACGTTTATAACAAAAAGTTGCTTTATGGCCTAAATACTTATCGGCCCTCTTATCGTTAACTTCTTCACTTTTTTCATTGTAATGGGTAATGTGAATATACTTTGAGTCATCTATAATATGAGTATAACTAGCTACAAGGGGCATTTATAGCAAATGCTTATTTATATTGACCATAAACTTTAAGCTTTTTGTTCAAATTTGATGCAACTAAGTAGTATAATTATAATATTAAAATCGTGATGAATTGACTTAAGAGTAAATCAGTGCAATATAGACGATTTGTTGACTTGGAACTAAAACTCAAGATATCTCAAACTCTGGAGTCAGAAAAATAGCTGATTAATCAATTGAAAGAATTAAAAATTAAAAACTAAAACTCAAGATATGTAAAACTCTTTATATTATAAAAATAGATGCTTAATCTATAAGAAGAATCGACAAACTTAAGCCTTTCACCAAGCCTTACAATGCATCCTCAATCCCTACACTCTTATAAGCTAGCCTTCAAAATCACTTATATTTAAAACCTTTAAAAGTCTAATCCATATTCCTCTTTATATTTAAACAAATCATGAATGGTCCATACCTAGAAGTCCAAACCTCGACCTGGGAGAAAGACACCCATGGTCTATTCGATTACGAGACGAAATCTCTTAAAAAATGCAATTTCAAGATCTTTTCACCTTCATCAATCTGCCGTCTAAGCTCAGACTGTTTCATAAAATCAGAAGAATCAAAAGAAGGTTCAGTCCCTCTAATCCGAATCGAGCAAAAATCAAATGAATATTCCGCGAACCTAATCACAGAAGAAGCCGGTGAAAAGATGTGGTTGGTGGTAAAGTACTTCAAAAGCAGTTCAGGGAACGGCTTCAAACTTCGCGAAGGCGACTGGATAAAACTAGGCCGTGTAAGACTCCGAGTCCAGAAAATCTCAGTAAGACCTGAAAAAACGTCAAACTCTTCAATTCCCGACATGTTTTTCCATGGAATCGACAACGAAGAAGTGGTAATAAAGCGCGAAAACGAGGAAAACCAAGAAAATTCTCCTTGTCGGATCTGTTTATTCGAGTCAGGTTCAGCAATAGACCCTTTGATCTGCCCTTGCAAGTGTTCAGGAACAATGAAATACGTTCATCTTAACTGTTTAAAAGAATGGATTAAAAGTAAAGTCAACTCTCGAGTGACTGATCGAGGAATGACAGTTTACATAAAAGACCTATCTTGTGAATTATGCTCTTTTCAGCTTCCTTCTTTCATTTATTACCAAAATCAACAGATCAGTCTAGTGACTCTGACAATGCCCAGTAAGAACTTCGTGATGTTTGAAGAATACAGACCAGACCGAATGCAAAGATCTGGTCTTCACATTGTGGCTCTTGACGAGGGTCAACATGGGACAGTAGGAAGAGGCCACGACTGTGACATAAAGATCTCAGATATCTCAGTGAGTCGAAAGCACTGCCGGGTCCGTCTGACCGACGGTGAGTTTTTTTTAGAAGACACCAAGTCGAAATTCGGGACTTTAGTAAAACTGGGAAGTCAAATCATGTTAAAAAATAACTTGGACCTCACAGTTCAAGTAAATCGCACAGTTTTTCAGTTCTCTTACAAAGTGCCGTTTACTTTTAAAAGTCTTTGCTGCTGCGGAAGGAAAAGCAGGGTATCCAATGATAACAACTCTTACTTTACTCAACCAGACCTTCACTATACTCCCAGTGAAGGTCTAAGTCACCGAGCGACAATGAACCCAATAAACCCTTTAAATCAAGGAAACATCTCAAATCCATCAAGTCCCCTTCCAGACCCTTCTTCACACCAGGTGCCTGCAGAGGTCCCTGAAGTGTAAAAACTATCCTAATCATTCAGTAAATCTAAACATTATCTACCTCTTCTGCTTCTTGGGCATATTAGTAAGGTACCTTAAAACCGTGTCGATATTATTCTGACTTTTAGCACTGACACTGTAACAAGCAACATTTCTTCCTGTGATTGACTGTAAACTAAGTGCAGCAATCAATTCTTCCTCATTCAAAGCGCCTTCCAAGTCGTTTTTATTGCCGAGGACCAGCAAAGAAATGTTCTGAAGCGACGGCCAGGCCATGAGCTTATGAAGCTGGGCACTCGCCACTTCCAAGTTACCGTGATCAGCAGAGTCAACGATAAAAACAATGCAGTCAACGTCCCGACAGTACTTTTCCCAGCTTTCTCGGAACTTCGGTTGTCCGCCCAGGTCCCAAAGCCGCAACTCGACTCGACCTTTTTTAATGTGTCGCCTGTTGAAACCTATTGTTGGAATCGTGTCTTCGTCGAATTCAGAAGTCGCCAGAACGTTTACGAAGGTTGTTTTGCCAGCTCCTTGCAAACCGACTATTGACAGTTCGAGTTCTTGGTTCCAGAATAAAGAACGAAGCCAGTTTACAAATCTTTTCCAGAGACTCATTTTTTATGGAGTTGGTCTTGGTTGATGGAAATGTTGGAAATTTTAGGGATTTTGAAGATTTGAAGGAATTAAGTGAAAATTGGAGGTTTAAGGATTTTAATTTTATGTCTTTGTAAATAAAGATCTTATGGTAACTTGTATTTAGTCACTTAACTCGAAACAACGAGAAAAACTTACCCAATTCCGGGAAATCACAGGGTTACCTGAAAAGGACGCGAAACAGATCCTGCAGAGTATTAACTGGAACCTTGAAAGAGCAATCGAGTTCTTCTTTGCTCAAGAGGCATCTGTCCCTGCCCAGTCTACTACGAAAGCTGAACTTATAGAAAGTTTGTTTAATAAGTACAAGTCTGCTTCTGGAGACATCGAGTCTGAAGGGATCCAGTCCTTTTGTGATGATTTAGGAATCAACCCACTGGACTCAGTCATTCTCGTCATTTCTTTTCACTTTAAAGCAGAGACTATGGGAATCTTCAAAAAAAACGAGTTTACTTCAGGGCTTAAAAGTCTTGGATGTGATTCTATTCAAAAAATCAGGGAAAAAATACCTCAGTTAAGGCAACAATTGAATGAATTCAGGACTTTTAAACAAATTTATAACTTTGTTTTCACTTTTTCTAGAGAAGTTGGATGCAGGAATCTTAATTTTGAAGTCGCTATTGAACTTTGGAGACTTTTACTTGCTGAGAAGTTTCAGATGGTTCATAGATGGATTGAGTTTTTGCAGGGAAGGGAAAAAAAACATGATATTTCGAAGGATACTTGGGAAATGCTTCTTGATTTCTTGGATAATGTTCAGAAAAATGGAATTGAAGCTCATGACCCGAATAGTTCTTGGCCGATTTTGATTGATGAGTTTGTGGAAAGTTTGAATAGTTAGTTTAGGTTATTAATGTGGCTTAGCCTGAAGTAGATATGATTAATTCTTGATGATTATTATATGAGATGAAGGTTTAATATTGAATATCGGATCCATTAGTGAAGGCTAAGAATAAAAGTTTATATGATTTTTTTCGAAATTTTTGTAATAATAATTCAAAATTTCACTTCTACCCAGAATAAAGTTTCAGTTTTTTGACAATAATCAAAATTTCATGTTTAAAAAACCACTTAAAAATCCAAACCTCTAACATTAAGCCTAATTTAAAGGTAAAATAAATAATTATAATATTTTATACTTCTATTGAATTTTAATAGATTTAAATAAAATACAATATTTCTTGATTTTCTAGCTAGGAGTTCTCTTAATACCTTATATTAATGGAAGAAATAGACCTAAGCTCAAGGAACAGTTTTTTAAACGAGACCAAAAGAAATGAAGACATATCCAGCGACATTCGTAGAGAAATAGATCATCGATTTAACAACTCTTCAGTAAACAAAAACTATATTTTTCCAAGAACTAAAGAATATTCAAAAGACTTCCTCAAACATGACTGCATTCTGGTCAAAAAGAAACTGAAACGACTAGTTCTTAAAAAAGATCAAAGCCTGGCTTCGGTCTATCAAAACAGTCAGCCTTTTTTGAGGCTTCCAGAGATTAGACAAAAAATAAGAATGAAGTCTTGTTTCAAGAACTCAACTCAGAGTTTGAGCTCTTCTTATGTATTTGCCCCGAAGGCCTTAAATGATTGTCAGCCACGAAAAATTAGCTTATCGAAGAAAAGTTTCAAGTTACGAATAAAATCGATTCTTATAAAGTAATGATTAATATTTATCTAATTTAAACTGGGTTAATTGAGTTATTTTTCGGGAATTATAATTTGAACCAAAAAATAAGTTGTTCATTCAGGACTTATCCTTTAACAGCTAATAAACCATTAAAATTTATAAATAATCTTCCAATTCTTATCTAATCAATTAAATCAATAGAATAAATTCACCAGATATGTCCCTTAATAATAACTCTAATCCTATCGGTACATGATAGATACACTCACCCGTTTACTAAAGCACCGAGAAGATACCCAAGACTTAATCAAGCAACTCAAAAAACAAAAATACTTAGATGAACTCTCTACTTTAACCGATCGGCCAACGATTAGTCCTAACTCCAAAAGAATCGTAACCCTTACAAAGATTTCTTATTCAAACTCTCCTCTTTACACTCGATACACCCAAGAGCTCAAAGCGAAGCAGTCAAGATTAAATAAACTCGTCCAAAAAAAATCCAACCAAGACGATGAAATATTTTCCAAAACCTGCACATTTTTCCCAAGCTGCTCAGAACATCTGCAACGAACTCCAGAAGAACTAATCGAAAGATGTTTAAAATGGAAAGAAAGGAAAAGAAAAAACCTTCAAATCTACCAAGAAAAGAGAATCAAGCAAGAAATGAGCGGAATGCAGTCAAAGCCAGACATCAGCGAAAATTCAAAGAAACTCTCAGAAAAAGTAAAAAAAAAATAGAGAAGTCTAACTCCAGTCCTTTCAAGACTAACTCAATCCAAGGCAGCTCCATGTTTGACCCCAGTGAAATCATCTCTTCTTCGAAGCAACATCAGCGAAAACTCAAAAAAAATCCTTGCAAATAAAACTTCAAAACTTTCAAGTCCTTCAAAACTTTCAAGTCCTTCAAAACTTTCAAGTCCTTCAAAATTTTCAAGTCCTTCAAAGCCTTCAAGTCCTTCAAAACTTTTAAGTCCTTCAAAACCTTCAGAATTTCATCAAATTAAAAGAAGCAAGTCAAGAATAGAAAGAAAACACGAAGTGAGACTAAATGAAAGTTTTTTGAAATTTCATCAACTTTCCGACTTTTCCAAGTCCTTCAAAATTAACTCGAGTCGGTCGCCAGTGAATCGAGTGGACGTGAACCTGATAAATTTCGAAGAGCTGAGAAAAATCATCAGTCCAAGTAAGGCTAAAGATTGAATTTTTCTTTTAGGATACCAGGATAGTAATACAAGTACCTTCGGTGATAACGGTTGTAGCATTCCCAGATGTGGTCCACTTCATAAGTCAGGCTCATTTTTAATCTTCGTGTCCAGCTCTTCTTTGAAGTGATACAACGATCGACTTTGATCCTGGCATGTTTGTTGGTGTCTTCGATATGATGAAAAATACTGTCTAGCTTCATTTTACATCTTAGGATTTCTTTATCTGCTTCACTGTTTTCATATGATGGGTTGTTTAAAACTGAATTCACGCATTTGTAGTAGACTAGTCTTAGTTCTCGGTCATCAGAATAAGACTCTTTCGCTTTTTGAAAGAGAATTTTCTTGATTTTAAGACGTTCTAAAGCTTGTTGATGAGACTTATCAAATAGAAACTGAGAGTTCTCAAACATTTATAACAATATGAGACCTAGTCAAAATACGAGTTAATTAATTCACTAGGGTTACAAGTTGGCAGAAGGTTTACCTTGTCAACAGCATATCGAACAATATCCCGTTCCCATCCTTTTTCCTTTTGTTTCATTTTCCTGATCCTTCTAAAGATGATTTTATTGAGTTCTAATATTTCTTCATTGCTTGCCTTGACGTTTTGTTTCTCATCTCTCATGATCTGCAGTAGTAGTTTTCCTCCGTCATGTCCAAGCAAAGCCGGGTTTTTCAAGTAATCAAGTCTGATGGCTTTCTTAGTCCCAAACTTCAAAACTTTCATCTTTCCTTGATTTTCGCCTTCAGTCTTAATCTGGAAAAACTTGCTGTTCTCCGGTGTAGAAGTGACAAGAGGAATTTCAGGTTTTTCCCAAGGAAGATGAGACGTCATGATTCTCCTTTCAGTCAACAACGGATGCTCTTCATAAAACTCTAACTTCTGCTCAAATGTCAAGTTTCGATGACTGTCAATCAACTTCTTCCGATGACTGCGATTTGGACTTTCAGATTGATTCTGAACGATGAAGCTATTTGAAGACTCTTTCGTTATTTGCTGACTTTCATTTGAATTTCCAGCTTTTGAGAGTTTTACTCTTCGAGTCGATGACTGGATCCGTGACTTGATGTCTTTTATTTGAGAGTCTTTCACGGCTTGCATTGATTTTAGTTTTAAATGAAGAGTCGCTTGCTGCTTTTTAGGAGTTCTTTTGGAAAGCGTTTGTTCTTCGTCTCGTAGCTTTAAAGCTCCTGGGTGGAGGGACTCGTCGAAGAAGCTTCGGGAAATCTCGTCGTAGATTCGGTCAACTTCGACTAACTCACTTGTGCCCAGATGGGATGAATTTAAGGACTTGTGTCTTGAGTTTTCGTATGAAGTCTTTAGACGACGTGAATTGTCGAAGTAGACTACGCAGTTACGGGTTCGGTGAACTGCTAGTTCACCGTTTTTTAGGTCTTTTTCTGGCCTTAAGGCTGGAATTTCAGGAATTTGACGGTAGAACATTGAGTATTTCATTTACGTTATTGTTTATTGTTTGAAATTGGATGATATCTGTGTGGATGGGTTTTGGATGAAGAATGAATGGCGTAGGTAAGGTTTTAGGAATGGGAAAATGATGTGATTGGTTATTAAAGGTTAATTTCATTAGATATAGTGGGTTATTAGATTATCATTGAAACATCATTAAAATAATCAATAAAGAATTCAAGTCTTCATTTTCTCTTTATCTGTTTTCCATCATCATCCATTGTAAATAATCCAATATGTAAAAATTCTAAATATTAAATCATTCTCATTCCTAAAAATGATTCAAACTCGTTCTAAACCTAAAATCAAAACTTTTAAAACACTTTCTTCTTCCCTCCAATAAATGTCTCAAGTGGTAGTTTGCGCAACAGGTTTCTCACCTTCAGAAAAACATGGAATCGAGTCGATGGTGCACGAGTTAGGAGGAAGATTCATCGACGACCTGACAACCATAGCAACAGTATTAATAGCGAAGCATCAAGGAACATTAAAATCTCGAACTTCAACAGACGTGTTAAAAATCCCAGTAGTAAGCGAGAAGTGGTTATACGACTCCTTCAAAAAGAAGACTTTCACTAAATTCTACGAAAGATACAAACTTCCTGTCCTCGGCGGTTTAAAGATCTGGACTTACAAGATTGACACGAACCGCAAGTCAAAAATCAGAAAGTTAGGAGGAATCTTGGCAACTCATCAGTCCCAAGAATGCTTTTGCATCTTGACTGACCCTGAGTATCAAAAAATGCTGCAACTTTGTGTGCCTGGAATGAAAGTTGTCACTTCTCTTTGGCTTGATAGGATCATTGAAGAGGGAAAGTGGATAGAACCTGAGGATTATGCTGTTCAAACTACTGAACCTACTACTCAGGAGCTTTATTTGGCCAGATGTGTGTTTTTTATTGATGATTTGGCCGAGGAGGAGGGGAAAGTTATTAGAGAAATTATTATTTTAGGGGGAGGGACTTATGTGAATTCGCAGCATCCTTGTATCACTCATGTTATTTCTGCTGAAGGGAGGAAAGCTATTCCTAATACTATTAAACTAACACCCAATTCCTTTATGCAAGCCTGCTTGAATAAGTCTTTGTACTCGATAAGGTAATCAGCAAGTTCTAAAACTCGAATTTGAGTTTAGAATAATTGGTTTTTATTAGATAGTTTGAATGGAATCATAATCTCAATGGCTTTTGTATGAGATTTACCTCTTGGATAATTGAAGAAACTATTATCTTTCTTGTTTAATTTATCTATTCAAGACTTTTAAAATAATCCAACAGGTGAAAAAAGCATTTGAATAATAGATTCATTATAAATCACAAAATGGAACTTATTTCAAGCATCTGCTCATATCCAGAATGTTCTGAAATTCCAGAATACTGGAAAACATCAGAAAAGCCCCTGAAGTTCTTTTGCTTTCATCACATACCAGACTCTAGTGACAATACAGACCCAGCAATGGCCATCTCTAAACCCGAAGACAAAAATTCTTACTTTAACCAGCTAAAATCACTGAAAGAAAACCTAAAGAAACTAAAAAAAAATACAATCGAATCTTATCAGAAGTTAATAAAAGTCATTAATACCCACCTACAAAAAAGTTTAGAAAAAATAGAAAAAGACTTTAAGGCAATTGAAATAAACTTGAACTACATTCTAAAGCAAAACAAGATTTTTGAACCTGTCATTCATGACATTGAAAAAAAACTAAAAAAACAGTTGGATGAATCAACTTTTTTCATCGAACCGATTATTCCTATTATTGAATCTTTCTTTACAAAAAATTTGAATCTTGAAGCCAAAGCAGATGTCAGTGCTCTCATCGACAGTCGACTTATCAACAACAAGACCCCTCTCGAAAAAAAGTTATCGATTTTATCAAAATCTTTAGGCTTCAGCAAAAGTTTAGACCCAGAACTTTATATTTCACCTTCAAGCATTTCAAAGATGGACTTGAATTTCTTTAAAAACCCTTCAAAATTAATTGTTTCTCCTGAAAATCAACTAATTTTCACAATAAACAACAAAGAAGAAAACCTAATTATCTGGAAAATTGCTGAAAAAATTACTTTAAACGACTTAATCAGTTTCAATCGAAGCAAAATCAAAGACTTTTACCTGATCAACAAGTCAAAAACTTTGCTAATTTTATTTGAAGACCTGTCACAAAGTGGCGTTGTTGACGCTATCCCTCAGTTTTACTTCGGAAAAATAAAAATCCAAAACCCGCTCGCAGACCGAACTCGAAGTGAGGAGACTGGAACTGTCACTATTTTTAAACTTTTCGAACTTGACCAGTTCATTGCCACAGCTACTTTCGATGGAAAGTTGAAAATTTGGAGGGTTAAAGACTTGAAACTTCAGAGAGAATTTCAAATGCATACGGCTTATTATCATGGGTCTATCAGCAGTTTTGATATCAGCAGTGATGGAAAGTTTGTTGTTTCGGGATGTGTCAATGGAAAAATGTGCTTGCGTAGTATTTTTAATGATTCTCAAATTCATAAAACTAGCGCGCATAGTGGAGGAGTCACTGCTGTCGCTTTTAGTCCTGAAGGTGAAATTATTGTCTCTGGTGGGGAGGATAAAACTTTTAAAATTTGGAAAAGAAATGAGTTTAGAGTACCTTTTTTGAAAAAAGATGCGAAATATATGAAAATTAAGGAAATTTCTTTTGGGGTTACTCCTCAGCTTATTCTTACTGGATGTCCTAAGTCAGTAATAATCTGGAAATATGGCCAATCCTTAGAAAAAACCGAAATCAAATCAAAATCCGCTCTTCTAAACCTCACCCAAATCTTCCCAGACGCATCAAACTTCATGCGATTTATATAAATACCATAATTAAAGTTCTAAATAGCTGACCTTTCCACGAACGCCATTCGACGACCCAGGCCGTGCATTCCTTGCATGAGCAGTATCAGGTCGAGACAAGGGCGATTTAGTCGAGTCAAAACTGGTGCATCCTCCAATGCTAGAAACTCTTGGAATTCGTCGAGAGTTCTCTGAAAGTTTCTGCGAAAGATACTTTTTGAACTTGAATTCTTTATTCCACTTTCTGAAGTTGTAACTCGACTTCACTTCCTGAAGACGGTTAAGAATGTTAAGGTTTTCTTCTGTTATCTTTGAAAGCTGCTGGGCTCTTGCAAATTCGTTTAAAGATCGCGAACTTGAGTTCTCGTGAAGCTTTTTTGAGTTTGAACCTCTTGTGTTTATTTCCATCATTTTTTGAAGAAGGATCTGGTTTTCTGCGTGAATTGTTGAAATGTGGCTTTGCTTTAAAGCCTTTGATTTCAGCTTTTGTTTCACGTGGAGAAGCTCTTTTGGGGCTTGGGTGTCTACCCGGGATTTTATTAGGTTGAGACGGTTTTTGTGGGAGATGTGCTCTTTTGATACTTGCAGGTCTTCATTTTTCTTGATGCCGGACCACATTATAAGGAAATCGTTGATTTTTCCAATGGAAGTATTCAGAAAAATGAATGTTTAAGATGGACTCAAGCCCGGTACTAAAAATTCAAGATAAAGTTTTTGAAATAATATCCAACTTTTACGAAAAGTTTCTTCGTTCTGTCAAGTTTTAATCGAATTTTTAGTAATTTCTTAACTTTCTAAGTGATAAAGTTAAAAACGCATATGTCCTTTACCTTATTAGCCCTCTTTTCCATCACTCAAGCTTATCCTCTGTTTTTACAGAACTTTGACACAGTCCAAGAGACCAGTCTAGGAACTTTAGGCCAAGGAATAGAACAGTTGGGATCCGATCTTGCTGAAATATCTTCCAGTCTCAATAAAACTACCAACGCTCTTGATGACCAGGTAGATACTTCAGTTAGTATTGTTTCGATACTTGGAAATTCTCTTTTAACTGCTGAAGAAAGCGACTTGAAGAGAGAACTTGACTCGGTTAATGCGAAAATTGAATATAATCAGGCTTTACTTGACACTATGGAGTATTGTGAGGACTTCTCCACTTGCTCTGGATGCACTTCTAATTATAATTGTGTTTGGTGTATTAGTTTGGAATCTTGCTATGCTGGGGATAGTTCAGGACCTGATAACTCTGAATGCTCTGACTTTGAATATGACGGCTGTTCAGTCACCGGCTGTGAGGTATACACTCAATGCAGCACGTGTATAAGCGACTCTCTATGCTCTTGGTGCGGTAACGGCAACTACTGTTCCGAAGACACCAGTTCCTGCGAGTCAGCCTACGTTTTCTCCCTAAGCGGAAATTCAGACTGCCCGACCTCATCAAACAAAGGATCATCGAGCGATGTCTTCATCACAACAAGCAGCGACACAAGGACCAAAGAAGAAATCGAAGCCGAGCAACAAGAACTCTACAAAGAAAAAGACGATCTCGAAGAAGACATCGAAGAAATAAACTCAGACCAGCAGGACATCGACGAAGAAGCAGAAAAAGCTCAGAAAATTGAACCTGATGATATGACTGTTTCTAATTCACTCTCTGGACTTGGAGATGAAACTGATCGACTTATGAAGGAAGAAACAGAAGCTGAAAGAGAATATCAGAAACAACTTGCTCAAGAAACTCGAGAAACTGTTGTCAGTGAAGTTGGGGAAATTATTGATGAGGATACTGATAAGATTATTGAAGAGATTCATAAAAGTTATAATCAGATTGAACAAGATATCGCTGCTCTTGAAAGTGAAATTGATAATCAGTTGGAACAGACTAGTAATAGTACTCAGGCGATTGAAGAGGATACTGATAATGGAAGTATTGATGTTAGTAATAGTACTGAACAGACTAATGAGACTAGCTCGACTGAAACTACTGCAACGCAAGCTGAATCAACAACTGAAACTAATCAGGATGAGACTTCGACTGAAACATCAACAAATGCTTCTGAAAACCAAGAAGTGCAGTCTGAAGATACTTCAACTACTGAAACAAATGTGAATGATTCAAGTACCACTGATAGTTCTTCAACTAACTCAACCAGTACTGAAAACCAGGAAAGTGTCGATACCTCTACAGAAACAAGCAGTGAGGAAACTTTAAGTGACTCAACATCAACTGATGCTCAAATAGATTAAATAATATTATGACTAGATCTATGTGATACTTTCATAATCATTGGAAATCTCTAAATAATTCATTCTTTACACATCTTCCATATTTTTCTTAATCTTCAAAAAGTTCCTAATCTTAAAAACTTCAGGAAATTTCTTCTTTCCTATTTCTCTAAACCTAAAAAATCTTAAAGAAACATAATTTCTTCAGTTACTTTTCTTAAATTAATAAAAAAACTTAATTCATATCCAGAAGCCTATAAAATTCCCAAAACAATAAAATACCCCTAAATTCACAACCCCATTCCCTCTAAACACCAAAAAAAGTAACTATCAACATAATAAATGAAATCAAAAGTGTTTCCATCACACCAAGAATCCCGAGAAATCTACTTTTCAGGCAAAAAACAAAGAAAAACCCAATCAAACTCAAATTCAGTCTCTCACTCTCAATACAGATTCCATAATATCATGTTTTCCTTTTCCAAATCTTTTTTGACTCGACCTCTGCACATCTGGTTGATCATCCTTTCTCTAATCCTGTTAATATCGAATCACGAAGAAAGTGAGTACTTGTTAATCACATTACTTCCTTTGTGCCTCTTGTTCACTTTAGCTGTCTTCAAGGAAGTCTTAGAAATTCTTGGAAAATATTCATACGACGTTCGAATCAACCATGCCCCTTGCAAGGTCTGGGACGGAAAAATGATTGAAGAAATCAGCACCGCTGATCTGGCCGTTGGGGACTTCGTTGTTTTATATGATAAAGAAATCGTTCCTGCTGATGCAATTTTACTTTGTGTTGGAGCTCAAGAGGGAAGCTGCTTTGTTGATACTTCGGCAATCCTTGATAGTCGAGGATTACTTTGTAAGTATCCTGTTGATTCTTTAAAGTACCAGCTGAGTTTCAGTTCTTTGGCTGAAGTGACTTATAAACTGAAAAGTATTAAAGGAACGGCTACTGTACCAACCCCCAACGCTGATTTTTCCTCATTTGAAGGTAAAATAAAACTAAAAGTCTCACCAGCAGCCTCTACAGTAAAAATGAAGAACCTTTTACTCAGAGATTCTATAGTAATGAACTCACCCTGGGTCTTGGGACTAGTTGTTTATGTAGGAAACGAAACAAAAACCTGGATCAGTTCTAGAAACGGGAAAAAAAAACCATGCCTTAATGACAGGAAATTGAATATCTTTACTTTATCAATTTTAGCCATAATCCTCTCTGCTAGCATTCTTTGTTTTCTTCTCAGTAAATACCAAGCATCACTTCAAACCTTTGAAAGTTCTTCAAAGTCTTTTTTTCATTTTGTTTTGCTTTTTTCCTTCCTCGCACCTTCACCAGTTTTCATCGTGATTGACTTGGCGAAGATAGTGAAAGTTATTCAAATACAGAGAAGACTTGGAGTGACTTTCCGAAATACTAATGTTTTAGATGATATCGGAAAAATTGAGTATGTTTTAACTGATAAGACTGGAACTGTGACTGAAAAAGATGTGACTCTTTGCATGGCTATCTTCAAAAATCAATATTTTCCTAATGTGGAGGATTTAAAGGAAAAAGTAGTCAGTCCTAATGACAGTTTTGAAACAAAAAATGAAGAATTTAATGAAAAAGAACATTTTTTTATGTGTCTGGCTGTTTGTAACAAGGGCTATACTAACAACTACGGAGAATCATATCTAACGAAATCTGCTGATGAAAGAATTTTAATCTCAACAGCCACGATCTTAGGAATAAAACTTGTGAAAAGAGAACTTAAAACTTTAACTGTTTTAAAAGATTCCGAAGAGATCTCCTTTCATATCTTAGGCTGCCAGTCAATGTCTGAAGCCCGTAAAAAGTGCCACATTGTTCTTAAAAGTAATTCAGGGACCTTTCTCTACATAATCGGCAGTTTTGAAGCAATGGACGAAGCAGTGGGCTTTACCCAGACCTCAGACAATGAGACCTTAGAATTAACGACTTCCAACAAAAAACAAGGAATCCGCCAACTGATCCTTGCCTACAAGGTCCTTAATCCTTCTGCAACAGAAGCTTTTCAGTCAGCTTATTCAAAAGCGAGTCGATCTCCAGTGAACCGTCAGGGTCGCATTGAAAGTTTATTTGATGAACTAGAAGCAGGATGCACTTATTTAGGACTCGTTGGACTTGAAGAGTCAGTTGAAGAAGACACAAAACTCACGGTCAAAGCTCTTCAGGAAGCTGGGGTCAGGTTCTGGATGCTCTCTGGGGATTCTTTTGAAGGAAGTCTTAGTGCTGGGATCAGCTCGGGTATTGTCCAGGAGTCTACACCTGTTGTTAGTGTTCATGATATTCGATCTCAAGATGAATTTTTTCAGGTCACTGATACGATTTTTGATAAATATCTTTCACCGGCTGCGAAAGGTTCTAAAATGAGAAGATCCTCTTTATCAATTTTCAACGAGCCTCTAGCATGTTTCGTAACCGAAAAGAATTCATTTATCCCTGCATCAAAAGAATCCCCTGAAGTAGAAAACACAATTTGCGGGGGTTCAGAAAGATTCATATCCCAAATATCACTAGGAGAAAAAAGATCCCTAAATCCAAAAACAGAAGACCAATCAACCCAACGAGCAACAGCTCAAGACCTGACATCAATGTTATCATCAAAGTTAAGCCACGGAAACGACCTGACAAGAGGCAAGCAAATTCACCCTCTAGTGAAAAAACTGACTTTTTCCTCTAAACTAGAAAAAGACTTCCTTCCCGTCCTTCCAAGCAAGTTCACGCTGATAATGGACAGCAAAAGCCTTGACTTTGCCTTTAAATCAGAAGAAAACTTAAAAAACTTAGTCCTGATCCTCTTCTCCGCAAGTTCAGTCCTCATCACTTCAGTCCTTCCAAGTCACAAAACGCGAATCGCTGACGTTTTAAAGCACAACTTCAAGACCAGTCCTTTATTTCTCGCTGCTGGAGACGGTGGAAGTGACGTCGGAATGATCACCTCTGCATCTGTCGGCTGTGGCATTGTTAATTATCAAGGAAATCAAGCTGCTTGTGCCTGTGACGTCGTTGTTAACGACTTTGCTGATCTACAGACTCTGATGATTGAAGGGAAATTGTTTCAGCATTGTTGGAATAAAGCGATTGAGATGAGTTTTTACCCTCTTGCTTTAATTGCAATGGTTTTAATATGGGTCGATTTGAATTCTGATTACTCAGGACCTGTGATGGTTCCTTTTGATTGGATGGTTTTTTATTATTTTTTTGTTTCGGCTTTTATGACTTTCGTGCTTTGGATGTTTCAGGCGCCGAAATCTGGGAAATTTAAAAGGGCAAAAATTGGGAAAAAATCAGAGAAGGTAGTTTTTTTGAAAATCGGTGCACTTGCTGCATGTCAGTCAGGGTCTATCGTGGCTTCTATGAAATATGGATTGATTTGTAGCAGTTGTTTAGAATCGCCTTCTGAGGCTTTGTTGGTTTTTATTTGTTTGGTTGTTTCAGTGTTTTTTACGTTAAGTCTTTTTGCTTTCAAATTTGCGAGAAAAAGCGTTTTTGTTGCGTTTTTTGGAGTTTTTTTATCTGTGATGGTTGTTGTTGTTGACAGTGAAACTAATGAAAACTCAGGTGTTTATCAGGTACTTTTTATTTATAGTGAAAGTCCTGTGCTCGTTATTCATTGTTTGATGCTTATTCTGTTTAACTGTGAAATTCCGTTGTTTTTTTACCTTTGGACTAAAATTTTCAAGAAAAGAAAGGCGAGTTTATTCAAGTCTAGATTCAACAAAAGGAAAAAAACTACTATAAAGGAAGTTTTTAAACTTAAAGGACACGAATTTGAAAAATGTTCTTGTAATGGAGGAGAATTCAGTAAATTTACCTTGAAATTCGATTCAGAAGACCGAAAACTGAAGTTCTCTCAAAGTATTCTTCCCTTTCAAATGAAAATCTTGCAGAACTTTTCATATGCTGTGTTAATTCTAGTCCTTACTTTATTTCTCCTCGAAATAACATCCTCAAATACAAACTACACAAACCTTTCCTTTTACAGTTCCAATCTTTTCATATTCATTCTATCTCTAGGATACTCCAGGTATTTTTTTCAAAGATTTCATTCAGAAAAACTAGAAACCTCAAGAAAAAGACTATTCTCTAAACTAAAGCTTTCCTCTCTCCTACAATTCTTTTACCAGACATTGAATCTTCTTCTATTATCATTCAGTTTTTTCTGGAACATTCGTATAAGTTTAACCCTATTATTCCCAAGCAGTCTCTCTCAGTACTTCACAGACGACTGGGTGTTAGTCCAGTCGAATTCAATAATAATTTCAATAGCCTTACTACGATTCAGCATTTCTTCAATAATAACTCAAAGTTCATTTCCAGTTCCTGAAGCCATTCAATTCCTGTCAATTTACCTTTTTTCCCTGACCCTATGCCTAATCAACACCTACAAGTCAAAATCATCCTGCCTAACCCAATTTAACACCCTACAACAAATGAGCGACGATTATGAAAAAGGCACAAGTGTCTTGGACTTCCTCCTTCCCGCCTTCGTCCGTAAGCGTGTAAAAGAAGGCGCCCGATACATCGCTGAAGACCAAGGCGAGGTCTCAGTCCTCTTCTGCTACATCATGAATTTCGACCAGATCACCAACGAGTACTCAATCGAAGAACTCACAGGCCTTCTCGACGAGATCTTCGGCAAAATCGACAGTCTCTGTGAAATGGTCGGAGTTACTAAAATCGAAACTGTCGCCAACACTTACATGGCCTGCGCAGGCCTAAAAGATGGAGACTCTGAACTTAAACCCTTTCTTAGAAACCTGCCACATGCAAGACGCGCTGTGGAACTGGCCTTCGCTATTTTACGTGCGAAAGACCAGATCTTGTTGAAAAATGGAGAAAGGGTTAATTTGAAAGTCGGAATTCATAGTGGAACTGTTACTGCTGGAGTCGTCGGGTTTCATAAACCGCAATTTTCACTTGTTGGAGATACGGTTAATACTGCCAGTAGGATGGCGTCGAATGGAGAAAAAAATACTATTCATATTTCTAGGAAAACTTTTGAGTTAATTGGCGAACCGAAGAATTTCAGCTTTAAGGCGAATCAGATGGAGATTAAAGGGAAGGGGATTATGGAGACTTTTACTATTTATTTGCATCAGATGGTTCAGGGGTCTTTTAAGGAAAATCGTGTTAGTGGAAGCTGGACCAGCAGCTTTCATGGAATTAGTCTTCCTGTTGAACATAGTGTTGAATCAGCAGATGAAAAAAGTGACTTGATTCAGGATTTGAGACTTTTGAATTCTACTGAGTTTTTTAATAAGGCGGAAAGGAATGGGAAGTGGGTTAGGTTTTCATTGAGTGATCAGGAAAAAGAACTGGTTAAGTGGAAACAAAGAGACTCTGCAGTTTTTTTTAAAGTTTTGGTTGGTCTCAAGATTTTCTTGTCTTTGGTTTTGGTTGTGACTGTTTTTTTTATGAGTGGATTTTTGAGGCCGTTGATGATTGCTGGACTGCTCTTGGATTTGGCTTGTGCTGGTTTGATGGCTTTAGTGGTTTGCAGGTATCAATCTAGTCTTTTTTTCACAGTTGGGTACTCTTTGTGGATGGGGCTTGTGATACTCACGTCTATTGTTGCGTATTTTTTGTACTCGGGCTCGGATGTTTTAGTGATGTTTATTTGGTTGCATTTTCAGCTACTTGTTTTAAGTCCTTTGTTTCTGTCACATCTTATACTGCCAGTTACACTACTTCTTATTTTTCTTGTTGCTGCTCTCTCAAGTCAATACCAGACCACATCCCAAGGTTCCATAATCGCCGGAAGTATTTTTTTCACACTCTTACAAACAATGCAAAAGTATTCAACAGAGTCAAAAGCCCGTCGAGACGAAAGTCTATCAACCTTAGCATCAAGAGAATACGAAAAGATAACCAAGCTTCTAACCCAGATGATTCCAGAGCACGTATTCAACCACTTAAAAGACGAGAACTCAGTGACCGACAATTTCGTGCAAGTGACTGTGATATACGCCGACATCGTAGGATTCACTCCCTGGTCATCAGGTCGTGAATCCGCAGAGATAGTGAACATGTTATCCAGTCTTTTCACCAAATTCGACAAAAGCAGCGTAAAAAACAACGTCTACAAAGTCCACACAATTGGAGACTGCTACGTCGCCATGGGCTTTCGAGGAGGTCAATCACGAGACCCAGTCGAAGAGTGCATCAATGTAGTGAACTTCGCATATTCAATGTTAAAAATCATTAAAAAAGTACAGAAACTCAATCATGAACTTAACATGAGAATTGGAATTCATACAGGAGATATCATCGGAGGAGTCATGGGAACTAACATTGTTAGATATGATATCTATGGAATAGACGTGCTTTTCGCTAATTCCATGGAAAGTAACGGAATTCCAGGGAAAATCATCGTCAGTGAGTCAACGAAAAACTTCTTGGAAAAAGGAATTCCGAAGAAATTTCAGTTTAATTTCCATACACAGGTGAAAATACTTGAAAGGACTTACAAGGCTTTTGAACTTGTTCTTGATGAAGGGTTGTAAAGTTAATAATTATGAACTATGTGCAAAATCGTGTACTCTCCACAGATGATGAAGAATGGTTCTTGGAAAAGCTTAGAAAATTAGGAGTTGATAGAGAGTCGATTTTTGAATGCATGGTTTTTTGTATTGATCACTCAGAGTGCTCGACTCAGGTGTTAGGTTTGATTAAAGATAATGTTGTGTCTATTGCAGGACTTTATTTGATCTCTGATGTGCTTTTTAATTGTAATAAGGTCGATGTGCAGTTTTCTTGGAGTTATTTGCCTCAGCTTGAAAGTTTAATGCCGGAGTATCTTGAAGGGTTTCATGGGGATGATAAGGCTTTGAAGGTCGTCATGGTTTGGAGCACTTGGGGAGTTTTTGATAAAAAGTACTTGAAAGGACTGCAGTGTATTATTGCTAATCGACCTACTCCGGATACTAGACTTATTAAGGTTTATGTCAAGATGCTTCGGCTTTGTGATGAATACTTTATTAAAAAACTTTGTAAGGAATCTGGTCAGTCTGTTCAGGGTGATAGGAATAAACAGATTGAAAGAATTACTTGTTTTATGGACTTTGTGTTACAAAGCAATGGGATTAATGAACAGTGGGTCTTAATCGACCTATCCTCCTCAGGCGAGCGCGTCGACATAGTATTAGAAAAGTTCCACAAAGCAGTAGACCAACTGTCATCGCCCTCTCTTCTCGGTCACGAAATCGAGTCCTCAGGTCGTAAATCCCTTAAAAAGCTTCTAAGCAAGTACCCATCCACCTACATCTGCAGTCATTCCTAATAATTTAAATAATGAACGAGAAGCCTGAAGACTACCTGAAAAACTCTGAGTTTCTCGCTGCTGAAGCCTTGAACTTGATAATCGCCCAAGGTGCAGAACAACTCTATGAAAGATATATTTCAACTAAATGCGTTCCTTATTCAGTCGATTTCCTCGTCTCAGCTTTCGCATCGGTCTTCGAATTGCGCAGTATTCGACATGAACCGTCAGGTTTTGAAGTCTGGGAAGAAGACTCAGAGCCAAGAGCAAGTCCGATTGATAACTGGGCGCGAAATACAGTCCCGGTCATTACAAAAGTCAAACTTCCGAAGTCAGAGCCAGCCACTACTTTCGCCCCAGACACGAAATCAGTAAAAAGTTACAGTTCAAGACGATCCATGGCTCGTCTTCCAAAGTCCAGCAGCATCAAAGCGAAAGTAAACGAAACTGTAAGCATCGAAGAAGGAATCCTGCCAGTGCCCATCCCTCAAGACAAGACAGAAGTGAACGAAGAGGAAGAGTTTCTCAGGCAAAGAAAGGAAAGAGAGATGAAAAAACGCAAGGAAGACTCAGAAAGACTGAAAAAGATGAAAGATGAAGAAGCTGATCGCGAAAAAAAACTTCAGAAGGAAGCTGAAGATATGAAAAAGAAAGTTTTTACCTACGACCATCGAGGAAAGATCATTTATGTAAATCCAGTCAAATGTGAAAGTTTACCTGAAAACTTCGCTGAGTGCAGATTTATCTCACAGGAACCTCCTGTCGAGGAAAAAAAACCGAAAAGTCGCAAAAAGTCGACTAATGATTTTTCGGCGGTTAAAAGGGTTAAAACTGCTCCGGCTCATGAAAGAGAATGGGTGAAAAATGTCACATCGATACAGCCTTCGCTTATTGAAGCTATTTCTCTTAATCATAATGTCACTTTCATTGAAGGCAATAGGACTAAGTATCCTCCTGTTGAAAAGGCGGAGGATGGAAGGACTATGACTAGAAAAGAGTATTTGATGAATTATCAGAGTAAGCAGGAAGCGCATGTTGTTATTGATAAAAATGAGAAAAATGAAAAAAAATCATCTTCGATTAGTAGTATTGACTCAGCTCGGAAAGGGATGGATAGTAAAAAGGATATATTTGAAATAATTCCTGATTATGAAGATATACCTGCTGACCGTCCAGACCCATCAAGAGGAAATCGAAGTGTGCCCCCAGCACGTTCAATGACCCACGGACGTATAGTTCAATACGGTTCAGGCGCCAAGCTAGACTCCAGCATGGGCCCAATGGACAAGTTCAACTCAGAGATCATGAACAACCGGAACTGGGGAGTGAACCCTCCCTTAAAAGAGCCAACAATAATCGACCGTCGGCCATTAAAGCCCGACATAAAGCAACTACGAGACGTTTACGGCAACATCTTAAAAAAGCCTAAAGACGTTCCCTTTATTTCAGCAAACGAACTCTGGAGTGAAAACGAAAAAAAGCTGAAAAAACCCAGAGACCGTCCTTTTATTGAAAGAATTGAGAAAAAAACACGAATGCCGCCACCGCCTTATGGTTTCACTATGATCAACGCCTTGCCTGAACTTAACCCTTTAGCGGCAAGTGGAGTGAGCAACAAGAGTTTGAACCGGTCAGAGAATAATAAATAGAGTGATAAATATGAACTCTGAATGGGAAGAAGCGAAAGAAACTATTGAGATCTTGTATGAAATCTCACAGATTCTCAACACTGGACTTGATAGGACTAGTCTTTCTATACTCGTCTCGCTTTGTGAAAATGGAGTCAACCCGGAAGCTTTGGCGGCTGTTGTTAAAGAACTTAGAAGAGAAGCATCGGCTTTGAAACAGTCTGGAGTGAGTTAAATAGATTAGATGTAATTTAATGGGATGCGCCATGCCTAGGGCTGATATGACTGCAGAAGAAGCCACCAGCCATAATCTTGACCTCCTGCTTGGATACTCTTCTGTCCCTATAACCCGTTACTTCGAAGCACATCACAACAACACCCAAACCAACCTCGTGAACGAAGAGCAGTTTCAAAAAATCAAGTCAAAATCTGGAATTTTCATAAAAAACCCTGAACACGCTCAACAAATCTCAAATTTTTACTCACGTCTCAAAGAAGACCTCTTATTTTACAATTCTAAAAAACTCTCAGATCTCGCAATTTTGCTCTGTGCAGGAAGTGATGATCAAAAAGCCAGTTTTCTCTTCAAAAATCACAAAAAAGCCGAGCGAGAAACTCTTGAAAAAAACGAGTTAATTGAAATATTTGAAGGAATTTTAGAGATTCCTGTGTTGATAGTCACTGTGATTCAAGTCAAAGATGAAGTCAATCAACTGACTCAAGCTGACTTAAGACGATTCGCTTTAAAGCTGAAGTCAGGAAAGGAAAATGCTTTGAAGATGATAGTCGACAAGATCCTGGCAGGACGAGATGAAATTGATGAGCAAGGATTTGTAGAGGGTGTTAAAAATGAATTACCAAGTCAAACTCTCACTGCTGTAGGAATCAGAAAGATTTTAAAGAACCACCCAGTAATAGACGAGTGAGGAGAAAACCTAAAAATTAAACTAATCTTAAAGTTAATTCTCTGCAGATAAATGGATACCTTATCCGAGCTTCAAAGACTAAAACAAGGGTACCAGTCCGCCCTTTCTCTGTTAAAAAAGTACAACTCAGACCCTTCCTCCACAATAAACATTCCGATCACTTCTGTCGCCTTCGTTCAAGGCAAGTTAAAAAACCCTAACTCGATTTTCATCTACCTCTCTCCAGAGCTCACTTTAAAGTCAGACTTGCAAGGCTGTGAAACAATAATAAATCAAAAACTTTCAGGTACTTTTCACTCAGGTCTCGAAAAAAGCATTCAAGACCTTCAGCCACCCGAGCAGCAGCCAATTGAAAAGCTTTTCGAAAAGCTAAAAATTCTAGAAGAACAAGAAAATTCCACCCTTTGTCTGGGCAGCATAGTTGAAAAGCAAATCAAAGCATCAAGCGAAAACTCAAAAGAAACAATAAAACCAAAAGAAACGATAGAAACGATAGAAAAAACTGAAGAAGCAAAACTTTCACTGAAACCATCAAGATTCAAGCAAGAAATGCTTGAAAAGCGTAGAAATTAAAGTGTTTCCAATGAATCCGTTTTCTCAGAATAGATTAACATGAGTTATATAATGATTTCTCTTGATAAATACAAAAGCTCGATAAACACGGTGGTCATCGCTTTAATCGCCTTGTCACAAGGACTGCTGTGCATGGCTGATCTTGCCTTGAGCTACATGTACAAAGACGACTTCAAGTTAAGTCCAGCGCAGGTGGCTCTGTTCACCTCGTTGATGACGATTCCCTGGATAATAAAACCGCTTTGGGGCTTTATTTCGGACTGTTGCCCGATACTCGGAAAGCGCAGGTCACCTTATTTGATGATTTTTGGAATCACTGGAGCAACTTGTTGGATCTTGCTTGGAACTTCAAGTCCTTCACTTTTACTTACTTTCGTTATTTTACTCGTAATTCAAACCAGTGTCTGCTTTTGTAATGTGATTGGAGAGGCACTTGTAGTTGAAGAAAGCAAAAAAGTGCATAAATTTCAAGAAAGTCTTGAAAAACAAGAAAATCATGAAAATGCTTCGAATTTTGTGACGTTGTTCTTTGGGGCAAGGGCTGCGGGTACTGTTTTAACTGCTTATTTTGGAGGGATTTTGTTAGATTTGACTAGCAAAGAATTTGTGTTTACATTGACTGCTGCTTGTCCTGTGCTTTTGATGCTTTCTTCTATGTTGCTTTATGAGGAGAAGATCGTTTCTGATATCAAAATGACTGACCAAGCTCAGCAGATTTACAGGTTTATCTCGAGAAAAGAGGTCTTTTTACCGATTTTTTTTATTCTTGCTTTTACGTCTGTTCCTAGTTGTGCCGACGCCATGTTTTTCTTTTACACGAATCAACTTGGGTTTTCTCCTCAGTTCATGGGAAAGATGAAACTTGCTTATGGCATCGGGACTATCATTGGCATGGTCATTTACTCAAATTTCTTGAAAAATATCAGCTTTAAAAAATTGCTTGTTTTTAACTCGATTTTTTGCATTTTAATATCACTTTCTCAACTGCTTTTAGTTACTCGGGTTAATCTTAGGATTCATGTTCCTGATGGGGTTTTTGCGGTTTTGTGTAGTTTTGTTGTACAACTCACTGCGGAACTTAGCATGATTCCTTTACTTGTTTTGTGTTGTAAGATATGTCCGGAGAATATTGAAGGGTCTTTGTATGCCTTGCTCATGTCTACTATGAACTTCGGGTCAATGATTTCCAGTCAATCAGGGGGCCTTCTGATGATTTTACTACAAATAACTCAAACCGAGTTCAGCAACCTCTGGGCCTTAATAATGATCACAAGTCTTTCAATGTTCCTTCCATTGCCAATTCTCTACTGGGTTGAAGACACGAAGTCTTCTAAAGATGACTACGAGTTAGTTTAGCTATTTACTACTCCGACTTAATCATGGAATAAATCTTTCTCACAAAAAGATAAGTAGAAAGGAACCCAATAGTCCCAGTGACCAAGGTGTAAGCAATGCTAATAAGTCCCATATACCCAAAGTAAAGCACAGACGACGAGAACCTAGTGATATCCAATTTGATAAAGTAATAAATCATCGAATAAGCAAAAAGATATCCTCCAGAAGACCCCGAGACCCAAAACGAGAGCCACCACCATCGATAGTCTTCTCGACACAGCACAATATAAGTCATTAAAATAGAAACCTCAGCAGAAGTGATAGTAAGAACAATAAGACTCAAAAACAAAAATCCAAAAAGATAGTAAAACAAATTCGAGTACCACATCGAGTTCATTATATAGTTCAACTCAATGAACATGCACCCGAAAGGCAAAGACCCTGACAACAAGCAAACAAAGTAAACCACGATGTTTTGACTTGAAGGAATCGGCTTCGGAATGCGAGTGACTCTGCTCGGGTTGAGTATCGACTGCTTCTTATGTCCGAGACCTGCGCCGATAAAGACCAGCGGGACTGAAATGGTGAACCAAATGAGTAAAAGTTCAGCTAATGACCAAAAATCAACTGCTCCTGAAGACTCTTCTTCCCAGATCAAGAAGTTGATTATAAAAAACACTGAAAAACAGATACCAGGGAATAAAAAAGCGACTGTCATTGAATTCCACTTCCAGTTACCCCCACCTAAAGTCTTGTAAAGCCGTGCTGAGCTGTACCCGGCGAAGATCCCCATGAAGGCGAACATGAAAATCATTATTGTTAGAAGAGAACCGCGATGTTCTGGGTTTAAAAAGCCGACACATGCGAAGGCGACTGTGAAAAGAGTCATTAAAATCAACTGGATCCCTGTTCCGATGACTACTGAGAAGAAGTTGATGTGGGCGGGAGGCCTGAACACGTCTCCTCTCAACTGCTTCCAGCCTGAGTCAGCTTCTGGGTCGTTGTCGATTGTTTCATTGTAAACCGATATGTCTTTACTCACAGTTCTTCGAAATAAATGCGCGACCATCACTGATAAAAAGATGACCATTCCAAAAGAGTTTAGAATTGAAAGCCAGTGAATTTCGCCTCCGTCGTGGTAAAGATAGTTGTCCCATCTTGAACTCCAAGGAATTGGAGAATCTTCGAAAGTGACTGAATAAGTGTACATGATTTCTTTTTCTAGCTCTTGAGCTGAACTTTCTCTGTTAAAATCATGTAAAAACTGAATGTCTTCATTTTCAGTTAACTTCTGCTCAGTAAATTCAGAGTATTTCATGAGTAAGTCTCGTAAGTTCATGCTCTGACAAATCGAATCTCCATGATTTTGGATTGAAAAAGGTTGAATTTGGAAGCCAACAATTTTCCAGGCTTCTTTTTTCGCTTCTTTGTGAACTTTGATGATAAAATGAAGATGATTGTAAACATAAACCTTGTCGTTTACTTCAAAGCCAATTGGGATACCCTTTTGATAAATGATGTAATTTTTTTCATTCTGTTCAACAGTCACCCTATAAGCAGCTGGAAGATTGTCAAGTACCCAGTTCGACGTGTATTGATTTTTGATCATCCATTCAAAAGCTTTGAGTTCAACTCGATTACTGCTTTTATGGCAAAGATCTTCACAATATAAAGTTTTCTGCATTTGAAGGGTATAAGGAGTGTTTTCTATCAACTCCCCTGCAAGATGCTCTGCAAGATTTTCATCTGCCTTGATGAGTGACTCAGGAGGGCAGAAGTTGAGGTAGTAATACTCGAATGGAAGCTGAGTCAGGGTCGACTCAAGGTTATTCACGAATAGTTTAATTTTATCGTCTTTTTTGTAACCTTTAGGGTTCGTCCCTGGCAGGTAGGAAGAATGTGTGACGCTGATTAACGAGATGAACGTAATCAACATATTTATTATCAACCATAGATGAGAACTAGTTGTGAGGGAAGATCTTAATGGATTTTAGGATTTGAATTAATTTTAAAGGAATTCTTGGATTTGAGTTTTGAAGATTTCTGGATTTTCGGGTTTTTTTACTTGGAATATCGAAAGGGTCTGTGATGTTCAAAGTTAATTTGAAGATTTTTCCTATATTTATGTCACATAATGAATCATACAAATCCAATCACTCTCTCGGGGAAGACGAAGGTCAAAGCGATCCAACTTCATTCCGAACAGAGTCCCTTCGATATGACAATGCAGTAGAGAGAGAATACCAGATACTTCTAGACCAATTCGATGGTGTGAAGATGTTAGAAGCTTTTCAAATCACCCAAAAGTCAATCTTGAAACTAACAGAAGATGAATTAAAAGACAGTTACAGAAAGATAAGAAAATCTCTTTTGAAATCAGACTCTTCAATGGTGAGTAAAATTGGAGAAGATCTTTCGATAAGTTTTATAAAACACGCGCATTATATTTACTCCTTTCGCCTCAGTGCAAGTCAAGAAGACAACCTTTTACTTGAAACTCGTCTTCGTCAGTTCGAAGAACATGACTACCCCCAAGAAAAGATTTACTTGAGAACTCTAAAAATATTAAAATTTCTCTCAAATCTGATGATCAAATGGAACATCTTCAAACTAAGCGAGTACTGTTATCGCTTCAAAGGAAGGGGCTTGACAGTAAAAATGCTTAATATGGATAAAATCAATGAACAGTGCTTGGCGCCTGATATCATTTGGTTTAGCTTTGCAATTGAAAATCAACCCTTCGACGGTAAAATCGACCGAGTTCTCAACAGTTACGCGAAAATTCTACAAGATGAAATCAATTCAGTTTTCGCTTTTATTCGAAAAAATGACCTGGAAAACTGCAACTTTCGAAGACCTTTCAAGTGGTTTATTTTTAAAAGCAAAGATAATCAAATTTTTGAATTTTTTAATATACTTCAAAGTGTTGAAGTGGCTTACAGGTACTTTGAGAAGGGTTTAATCCAAGAGTTATTAAAAAATGCTTAATAATAATGGAAGGGTACTTGCTGAAGTGGACTAACTATGTTTTTGGATGGCAGAAAAGGTTTTTTACTCTTAAAAGTGGAGTGCTTTCATACAGCAAGGCCAAGGGAAGCAGTGAACTTGGAGCCATTCAACTCGAGATTTGTCAGGTTTTTAAACATGAGACGAATGATAAACGACTTTACATTGATTCAGGACTTACGATGTTTCATTTAAAAGCATCGAGCAAAGAAGAGCGCGATCAATGGTTCGACACTTTGACAGTCACTAAAAATACCGGTCATCACTATTCACAAAAAAACGACATGATTAACTTAATATCAGAAAAAATCGCTGAAATCAATAGTGTCCATGCACAGGTCCTTGCAGAAGCAGACATTTTGCCCTTGTCCACCATTAAAACAACTCCAGGGCTAGAAAGAGCAATTGCTTTATGTGAAGAAATGAAAGAAATGGCTTCTGAGACTTTAGGATACATTGAAAGTCAAGAAGATTTAATTGTGCAAAGTGACTATTTTGTTCAAGAAGGAAGAAAAATACAAGAAGCAGAAGTCGACTTTGATGAATCTGGAACTTTTGTTGATGCGCAAAGTCATGTTTCTGAAGAGTTTCAATGCGAAAATCAGGCTGTTTTTAGAAGATCTCTGCCGTTTCTTAGGGACCCGAATCAGAGGATTAATGTATGGAGAGTGATTAAGGACTCGATAGGACTGGAACTTAGTCGCATTGCGGTCCCTGTTTATTTTAATGAGCCTTTGAGCTTCTTGCAGAGGTTCAGTGAGGACTTGTCTTATAATTCAATTATTTTAAACGCTTGCAGTACTGATGACCCAACTTTGAGACTTGCACTTGTTGCGAGTTTTGTTGTGAGTACTTATGCCAGTAGTGATTGTAGGACTATGAAACCGTTTAATCCTTTGTTAGGGGAAACTTTTGAATTGCAGAGAGATGGATTTAGGCTGGTTTCTGAACAGGTTAGTCATCATCCTCCGGTTTCTGCTTTGCATTGTGACCATCCAAGTTACCAATTCTACGCAAGTACAGAAGTAAGATCCAGTTTCAAAATGACCTACCTAAACGTTCATCCAGAAGGTAAAAACCACCTAATCCTAAAAGAATTCGGTGACCACTTCATCTGGGAAAAGCCCTACACAAACGTGCACAACATAATCGTCGGGAAAATCTACGTCGAGCACTACGGCAAAGTAGAAATCCTAAACGACCGGACAGGTGACAAAGCAATTTTAGACTTCAAGAAGCGCGGATGGTTCGACCGTTCAAGCAACGACGTGACAGGAGAAGTCCTAGACTCATTCGGTGTAAAGAAATGGAAACTCGAGGGCAAATGGAACAAAGGGATGAAAATAACGAGTCAAGTAAACAATCAAGAAATCCAAGCATGGGAACTATTTCCATTTCCCGAGAAATACGAATTCAATTATTTCTTCAGTGAATACGCTCTTCAACTCAACGTCACTCCAGACCTCGTCGGGCGAGTCGCAGCGACTGACTCTAGATGGAGACCTGATCAACGACTATTGGAAAACGGCGAAATCAAACTAGCCACTCAAGAAAAACTGCGACTTGAAGAAAAACAAAGAGCTGTTCGAAGAGAAAAGGAAAAAAAACAAGAACAACATGAAGCTCGATGGTTTCGAATGGAGAATAACGAGTGGAAGTACCAGGGCGAGTACTGGAAAGCGAGAGATTCAGGACATTTTGATCAGGTTCCTGATATTTACTAGATAATAAATGATGAGACTTTTTCATTCGACTCGAGGAACTCTGATCAAGTCTCTTTCGAATAGGACCTTGAAGCAGACGGTTCAAGAAAAAATCATGAAAAACGGGCCTATCAGCTTCGCGGATTACATGGAAATGAGTCTTTTTGATGAGGACTTCGGGTATTATAATAAAGGGAAAATCTTTGGAAAACAAGGCGATTTCATCACTTCTCCTGAAATTTCACAAGTTTTTGGAGAACTCATTGCAGTTTGGTGCGCAATGGTCCATAGTTCTCTTCAGTCTCCTGCAAAGTGGCATATTGTCGAGCTGGGTCCTGGGAAAGGAACTCTTGCAGCTGACGTGTTAAGAACCCTGAAAAATCTCAAGCTTCATTCAGGGCTTTCAATGCATTTAATTGACTTAAGCAAGCATTTAAAAGACCAACAAAAGCAAAGTATTATCTCAGCTGCTGGAGGGTCTCTTCAATACGAGAAGTTCAAAGGAACTGACAGGTACTTCGACAAGGACTTCAGCGCTTATTGGTATTCTTCACTTCCTGAAATGACTCAAAAGTACATCATTGAGCACCAAGGTCAACCTGTTATTTTAATAGGACATGAAATCTTCGATGCTCTTCCTGTTCACATCTTTGAATACTCTTCAGACCATGGATGGTGCGAAAGACTCGTCGATTTAAATGACCTCAGCCAGTTCGAACTAGTTTTATCAGAAGGACCCAACAACAACGTGAAAAAAATCCTTAACCCCACAAAACTCTTCCCGAAAACAAAACTTCACTCGTTGCAAGACGGAGATCGCGTTGAGATCTCCCCAGCAAGTCAAAAGTTAACACAAGATATTTGCTCACTTTTAAAACTTGCTCCAAGTTGCAGCTTGTTGGTCGACTATGGAGATGAAAGAGCTTTCAGTGACTCAGTTAGGGTACTTTTCACTTAGGGAATCAAAAATCATGAAAAGTTAAATGCGGAGACTTGGCTTCAAATGCCTGGAGATGTTGATTTAAGTGCTTATGTTGATTTCGCTGCTGTTAAAAATGTGACTCAAGGGTTTCAAGAACTTCAGAGTTCTAAGTTATTGCCTCAGGGGTTGTTTTTAGAAGCTATGGGAATTTCAGAGAGGATTCAGATATTGATTCAGAAAAACCCTGCGAAAAGAGAAAAACTTATCAGTGAATATGAAAGACTTGCAAGTCCTGAGCATATGGGCGAGATTTATAAGGTTTTGTTTATTGGGAATAAGAGTTTGGGTAATGTTTATCCTTTTGGAGAAGACCTGGTATTTGAAAAAGCTGAAAATTGAAAGGTGTTAATTATATATAAGGCAGGTTTAAATCAGTCTTGACAATATCATGAACTTCTTTTATGTAATTCGCAGGACTTACCCCTCCTTTAATAAGACTTCTCAAGGTGTTATCATTCGCGTTTTTTTGGAAAGAAGCGGAGTTATAAGCAAGTCTCTCCATCATTTTCTTCGGAATGTAAGAATAGTCGATTCTATTGAGGTCTAGAGGTTTATTAAAATGTCCTTCTCGCTGAGCGTCGATAAGTCGACAGAGCAAAGAAGCATTTTGAAAGAACTTAGGTCCTCCATTCTTTTCACTAGTTTTCAACAGGTACTCCCAAGTGTCCTGCGAAGCGAGGTCATCCAACAACCCAGAAGGCACCTTTCCAGCAAAAAGAGGAATTTGATAAATTCCTGATTTCACATACCCATCACTAAAAAACACCGGAATGACCGTCCATGCCAAAGGTTTTAAAGTTCTAGTTTGCAAGTCCACTTGTCTCACATCAATAATAACATTCAGAAACTCGCTAAAATCAACATTTTTAAACGTTTGAAATCCATCTAAAAATCCAGGAGTGTCAATTGCTGAGTTCCAGTCATACTTGTCAACAACATGAATATCTTGACTGATCACTGACTGAGAATAAAGACTCGCTGGAGGGTTAAGTGAAACTAAAGCCACAACTGGCATGACTCCTGAAAAATGATGCAAAGCGTCAACAGAAACCTTGAAACCTAATTTCTTGCTGTAGACTGCCAAGTACTTCAAATCGATTATCGGCGTATTGGGACTAAACTGAAGAGTTTCATCAATCCACTCTAAAGCTTCATCTTCATCAATGTCCAACTTCGCTCCTCGGGCTTTCATCATGTTGAACGTGGCCTGAGCCACTGAAAGACTTTTACGATTCGCTCTTTCTGAATAAATCTCTCGCTCTGCAGGGTTCGGCATGCAAAAAGATGTGTTGTAAGCTCGAGTCTCGTATTTCGGCGCAGGGACTATCACGTTGCGAATGTACCACTCGTTCTTAGGAACATCGGCGATGTTTAACACCTGGTTGCCTTGTTTTGACTTCGCTGCATATCGGATCCTTACTAGAAGAGTAGCGCAAGGAATCACTTCTAAGCTTGTGAAACTTTCAAGGGTGAAGGGAATTGTTCTATAAGGCTCTTGACAGTAAATTGGAAGCTGGAAACACCCGGAGTTGAGGATTATGTCTTCTTCGTTTGTGTCTTTTGGCTGGATTTTGCGATATTTATTTAAAAAAAGGTTGATTGCTGAGTACCCGATGAGGTTCACAGAGTTATGAGCTGCATCAATAGTTAAAATCGAGAAGACTATAGTCAAAGTAGGGTCAAAAACAGGTGTTCTTAATTCCGTTCTAAATCCAAAAACAGGACTGAAAGCAGAAGACTCCAGATCAGAAAGACCTGCAACAGTATTTCCAAGAGATTCTAAATTTTTATTGTAAGTCTTGAAAAATATCTTGCAACAAGTTGTATTATCAGGTAAAAACCTTGCCTGATCCACATAAACATCGATTCCATCACCTTTCTGGAAAAGTCTTCCATCATCCCATTGTGGTTGGTTATTTTCTAGAAAAGGTTCTAACTTTGAAGGAGTCTTTGAAATTCGAAGTTGCCCGGCGATGTCTGCAGTCATGTCCTTCACTGTTAACTTCAAAGTTCCTGATACTCGGTCAGCGGAATCGATCAGGCTCAAGTCATTCGGAAGAGGCGGTTTAAATAAATCCAGTTCAATTGTTCCGTATAAAAGTCTTCGTTGATCCGCGTCGCTCATCACGAATAAAGTCCATGCAACTGGAAAATAATCGTCGACAGGGCTTGTAAGTCCTCCTTGAACAACACTTATTCTTCGAGGGTTGCGTTCAAGGATTTCTATTGTTAATATCAAGTCATCTGACCAGTTGTTGTCTTGTTGGAACTTTGGAAAGTCTTTTAGAAATTGAGTGGAACGGTTTATGTGGACTTCTGGGTTGAAGTTGTTACTTGATCTGGATATTTCTCTTGAGTTTAACATGCTGACGTCAGCGGTTTGGGTGTTCACTGGGTCTGATGTCCAGAGACAGAAACCTCCTCGGTCTTCGATCACTTTTTCTGAGTTTCTTAAGATTGATAGTTTGAATTGTAAGAAAGAACGACTTTTGAAGTTGTTTAAGGTTTCGAGAATGATTATTATTCCTGGTTTTTCTCCTCTCAAAGACTGTCTGCTCCCAAGTTGACTACCCACACCAATATCCATATTTCTTTTCCCAGCATTACTAGAAATCCGACTAGGAATGACAGATCCAGGTTGAAAAATAATATCAGGCTGCAAAGACCTATGACTCTCCCTAGTATCATTAAGCCGATGTCCATCCTTCAAATGAACAATAGGTACTCGAAACCTAGTCAAATCAGAAATCTGAGGAAATTTCGGTGCATTATCCGCTGAAAATATCCTAATAAACAAAAAAGCATTTGGCAGAGTGTTAAATTTATTGATTTCGCCCATAAAAAGTCCATCAACCCTGGGCGGTAGATAAACAGGAAGTTTCCAATACCCTTCCGCGACAGTTTTTTCATGAGTAAAAAGTTCAAAAGCAGTCCATCCAATAATCAAGAGTCGTCCAGCAGAGTCAATTCCCTGAACTTCCAAGACACAAATAATAGGAACAGAAGGAGGCAGTTGTTTAAAATCATGGACTTCTAGAAACTGCCCTCGAAGTGCCAAAGAATTGATAGGGTCTGACTGGGTGTTCCTCGGCGCTACCAGGCGTGGTTCAAGTCTGACCTGGTCTCTTTCTTGCACGGCGTAAGCCAGTTGGACCTTCATGAACTTCTGAGGAACTCCTGTCACCTGCTCCCAGGCCACTTTCAGTCCTTTTTCAGGAGAGTATTCCTTGTTCAGCTGCTCAGGTCGTAGATGGGTGAGAATTTCTTTTCTTCTCTGTTCTTCTCTGTAAAGTTCTTCGTCTAGTTGCTTTTTATGAAGAATTTCTTCTTTGTTGAACTCCTTTCGTAGTCTTTGTAAGGCTAACTCTTGAAGACTCGCCTCCATTCTTGATCTTATTGAGGCCATCTGGTTGTAATGGTCCATCTTCGCCCGGTATAGGTCTGGGTCTTGCCCGATTGTTGAAAGAACTTTCAGGTCTTCTTGTTCTTGATTTAATAGGTTTGCAAGAAGCTTTTCTTCTGGAAGACCTGAGACTTCGAACTTTGGAAGGTCGTTTTCGTTCAGGTTGAAAGGTTTAGGATATTTTTGAACTTCGAGTTGTTTTTTCAGTGATTTTAGCTCTTTTTTTAGTTTTAAGGTCTCTGGGTTTTTTTCTGTGTTTTTTGTTGACTGTTGGGGGAAGTATGGGTTGAGGTTGTTGAATGGGTCGTAAGGATTCGCAGGGTATCCTGGGGGGTACCCTTGGGGGTACGGTTGGGGGTATGGTTGGGGGTATCCTTGCGGGTATCCTTGGGGGTTCCCTTGGGGGTTCCCTTGGGGGTTCCCTTGGGGGTTCCCTTGGGGGTACCCTTGAGAGTAACCTGGAGGATATCCTTGAGGGTATCCTTGAATGTATCCTGAAGCATGCCCTGGGTTGTAAGGGTCAGACTGTCCAGGAAATATTGGATTATTTGTATTATTTCTCGCAGATTGTCCGAAATTTCTAGAAGGCTCTCGATTCAAGTTTTTTCCACCCTGTGGATTCGGAGTCTGGTTCAATGCCCTGTTAACTCCATTTTCATTCACGAATTTTTCCTGAGCTTCACTTTTGTACTTATCAAAAGTCTGAGCCGAAAACAAGTTATTAAAAGGATCCTGAGGTTTTTCCTGTACTCCAAAGGGTTCACTTGACAATTTATACTGTGCAAGGTTATGTCTTGCCGGGTGACTCGATTCCAAAGCAGGAGGATTAAAACTCTTCTGGGGAGATTTTTGGAGGTCTTTAACTTCAACGTCTTCCTTGATATACCCTAGCACCCTGGCTCGATCAGCAGGTTTCAGGTCAGAAGTGTTTTTAATCATTTCCTGCATTTCATCGTAAAACTTCGGCTTGAACTCAGGAGCAGGTTTAACGTCATATCCAGGTTCATTATTAACGTAGTCCTGGTAAGCTTGCTTCATTCGATTAAGCTTCTGCAGGTCTTCCTTCCACTTCTCATTATCCTTTATAATATCAGAGGGCAAGTTTCTTCTATCTTCCAAGTTCAAAGGTGTTAAAATGCTGTTTCCTGCTAAGATACCTGAGTTGTTTTTTCTTCCCATGTCGCCTCTTTGAACAGCCCTGATTTCATTTTCTAGTTTTTGCTTTTGAAGTTCAAGTTCTTCGCGCTTTTCGCGCGCTTGCATCACTTCCTTGCCCCTGATATTAGAAAGTTCTTCGATCTTCATCTGCGTGATGGCTTCATCTGGGTCTTTGATGGTGACGACTCCAGCTTTAATATCATTTTTAGCCTTTTTAATATTTTCCTCGTCATCTAAAAGCCTCGAGTTGAGTCTTTCAAGTTCCAAAAACAAATCATCTTCCTTCCTCTGAAGCAAATCTCTTTCTTCCTTAAGCGCCTTCATCTGCATTTTTTTCTGAAATTCAAGAGCGTTTAAATTTTTCTTGTCAAAGTCCTTCAAAGCTCTTGAAACGAGTTCTTTTTCCTTCAAGGCTTTAGTTTCTGCAAGTCTTTTGCTTTCCAGGTCAGTCATGATAAGTAGCAGGTCAGATTCATTCGCGTTTTTCGCTTTGGCGATTTTTGCAAGTTCAGCTTTTAGACTATCTTCACGTTCTGAGACTTTTAAAGCGGCTTTTTGGAAATCGCCGTGTTTTGACTGGATCTCGTTTCTTAGACGGTCGAGGTTCATGGGGTTTGAAGCGTTTGGGTCTTTGGATAAAAGGTTTTTACTTGTCACAATCGCTGAGTCCAGGTCCAGCGGGTGATTCGCTTTTTCTTGCAGGCGATGATTGAGGAACATTTGAAGTTTGGTGTAGTCGTCATGGTCATTTGTTACTTTAAAGTGGTCAAAATTACTCATTTTATTAAAAATCAGAAAAAAAATGACAACATTCATGAAGAAGAAGCTCCAAGAAGTGAGGATTGTCAATCATCTCAATGTGAGCTGCCCTGCCCAGGACTTTATCAATTTTTTTCCCTTCTAGTTGAAATTTCGCATCGATTCTTATCAACTCATGTGCAGTGATCAGGCGAAGAATGTTAAAAGCGATTTCGCTCTGAATGTTTTCTTTCGAACTTTTCAAATTTTCATTCTCGCTTTCGAAGCTTTTTGAAATTCTTGGTTCTTGAGATTCTTTAAAGTTTTTAAAGGTGTTGAAGTTTTTTTGATATTTTGCTTTCACCACACATAAGGAACTATCAATCGGCGAGTACTTGTCTTGCCAGCTGCTCACGAATGCCAGGTGATTGAAATGTTGAATTTCTGGACTTTGGCTTAATTTGTAAATGAAACTTGAGTGAACTTGTTTTGAGTCAGTCATTGAAAGCTGTCCGAGACTTTTACATCTTTTGAATTTTTTGATTATCCAGATGCCTGCCTCGACGAGTTTTGATGTGCTGATAGAACATCCTAGATGTGGAGTTGATAAAGAAATGAAGAAGTTAAGACGAGGGTGGTACTCAGAAAGATGCTGCAAAGACGCTCGGACAATCAGACCTCCCAGCGAGTACCCGATGAACGATAAGGACTTAAGCGAGTCAGAGTAAAAATTATCTGCTAAGAACTTTTTCACTTCTTTCGCAAGTCGTTCTCCCATTTTTAAAATGTTTCCTTCAGTTTTCTGTTCGTTGAAATAAGAGCACATTACACTTGTGCAGGGAAAGTACTTTGATATCAGGTTTCTTAAAACTCGCATGTCTTGAGAACTGCCATAAAGACCGTGGACTAGGACTACTAAGTGGCTATTTTTCCTGATTTTACTCAGGATTTGAATTGATAATAATTGACGAGGCCAGATGTTGTTTGATTTGCTTAGAATGTCTACGAAAATAAAAGGAATTTCTTTGTCTTCTGGATGGAACTTTGGAAAAATGAACAAGTTTTTTATTTCTAATGACTTGGATTTCGACTCGGATTCGAAATTTATAAAAGAATGTCGAAGTGAATAGTCTTCTGATGGAGCCTCTGGAAAAGAACTGCAGATTAAATGAGTTTTTAGTTTATTTGAGGAAAACACCTCGCTTTGAGCTAGGTTGAATAGGTCTATCAGATGCCTTATCAGTTTTTTTGATTGAAATTGCATTGTTTTGATGAAAAAGTCTTGAAGATGAGATAAGTTCTTTGATATCGACCAGAGTCCTCTTCCGATTATCTTTGAAGCTTGGTCAGAACTGAGAAAAGTAAAAGAATCATTTGGATGAAATGAATTTTCTTCAAATCCTATTTGAAACTTGCTGATCTCTTCAGATAAGTCAAGTAATTTCACTGAACAAGCAGTTAAATCTTGCACTTCCCAGAACTCTAAAAGAAAAATCCTGTTTTTTTCATAATATTTTAAAAATTTCAGAATAACTTTTTCGTAAACTTGAAAAATCTGCCTTTTCGAAACTTTTTCTGAGTCTTGAAAAAACTTCTTAAAAACTGCTTCAATAAATAACTGGCTTTCAATGTCTTTGAATTTTATCTTGGAATATGATGGGAAGTTTTGAGTGTTTCTGTCAAGTGAGTATCCTGAAAGAATTGAGTGAACTGAAAGATTTATTAGCAGAAAGGAATTTTGAGAAAAGTAAACCGGGAGGAAAGAATGGAAGCCCCGGTTCGGGTTAATAATAAAAAATTCTTTTTCGATTTTCACTGAGAAGTCCTGTGAATGGCTGATATTTTCTAATATCTGGGTGTTAGAATAAGAAAAACATTGAAGACCTAAAAGTTTGCATTGAAAAGTCACTTGAAAGTCCTCATCAGTAACATCATGGTCAATGCGAAAAAAGCAGATTTCATTCAAAGGAATGATTTCATCAAAAAACTTTACCATAAAAATCTGCGAATTGTAAACATCATTGTCAATACTTGAAGGTGCAAGAATAGAAGCTGATCTCTGACCTCCAATGATAATATTATAAGGAACTGCAGGTATTTTCTCATTTTCCCTGTTGAAAAACGCTTCAAACTTCAGGTAATAACATCCTTGAGCCATGACTTCAATGCTTCTGACAGTCTCAACATGCACAGCCAGGTCTAAACTAGAAGTGATTTTCATTCTTTATTTAAAATCAACTTAACACTTATTAAATGGCTTCTAGAGTTTTCTTTCTTCTGATCCTCAGCACCCTGGCAGCGATTCAAGAGGAAGAAAGCGTCTGGGTGTTAAAAGACGACAACATCCAAGAAGCTTTAAAAAAACAAAGCGAAATTTTAGTCCACTTTTACACACCCGACTGTCGGTACTGTCAAAAGCTCTCAAAACCCTTTTCCCAGGCAGCAAGACGATTAAAGGACCAGGCGCCTCCGATTCGCATTGGAAAAGTTGACGTGTCTTCTTCTCCAAAACTAGCAGAAAAGTACCAAATTCAGCATTTTCCCACTTTTCGTTACATCACCAAAGAAAAAGCTGAAGAGTTCTCAGGTAGTCGCTCAGATGACGGCTTCACCAGTTGGGTGTTAAAAAAAAACAACAAGCCTTTCATGATAGTCAATGATTTATCTAGTTTAAAAGCGAGAATTGAGAAAAGTCGTGTTAGTGTTGTTTATTTTGGAGAACTTGATACGAATGAATATCGTGTTTTTTCAGTGGTTTCGAAAACTGTTGATGATCCTGCTTTTTTTATTTGTCCTGATGTTGCTGCTCGTAGTCATTTTCAGGTTTTATCTCCAGCGATTGTCATGTTTAAGCAGTTTGACGAACGTCGGGTCAACTATGAAGGGAATTTTTTAACAGGTGAAGTTGTAGAATTTGTAGAAAAAAACAAAAATCCTCTGATAGTTGAATTTAATGAAGTTGTCGATGATTTCATTTTTATCAAGAAAAAAATCTGCCTACTTCTTTTAAGACACAATACAGAAGGGAAGGAATACGACAAGATACTAAAAAAAATCAGCAAACAACTTGAAGGAAAAATCGTTTTTTCTTATCTCGACATTTCTGTTGAAGAGTTCAGGTCAATCGCTGCCAACTTCGGAGTCCTTGGAAAAAAACAGCCACTTGCCCTGATCCTCGACCCTGCGAACGACCTTCGATATCTCTACGAAGGGCCAGTCACTGAAGAGACCTTGAAACAGTTTCTAAAGAACTGGAAACAAAAAAAACTAGAACCTCTTGTAAGGTCTCAAGAACTTCCTGAGAAAGAATATGAAAATTTCGTCAGGGTGTTAGTGACTAAAAACTTCAATGAAGTCGTCAACAACAGAAGTCTTGATGTTCTTGTCCAGTTTTATGTTCCTGGAAATGAAAAATTCCAGAGATTCAAAATGCGCTATGAAAGACTCGCCAGGAGCTTTAAAGACGATTTGAATTTGCAAGTCTGCAAAATTGACATGTCTTTGAATGAACTAAAGGGAATGAGATTTGAGGATTACCCGGTTTTTATCTTTTATCCGAATAATAACAAAAAGGGAGTCAGGTTCGAAGAAGAGCCAGATGAAGAAAAGTTGAAAGAGTTTCTTGGAAAACATGTCAGAAGCTATGCGAAGAAGAGCGACTTGTAAGAATTAGTTAAGCTAGTCTTTCTATGCTAGTTGGTTTATTGAGTTTATCATACTCGGCGATACCATCATACTGCAGCTGATACATTTTTGGGTTTTCGCTATTAACTTCGCACAATAACTGCAAAAACCGTGAGAACAATCTAGTCTTACTTTTATCTTCATATTTTTACAGTTCAAACAAGCTTCAGAGTGAGGTGGATAATTTAATAGTAACTGAATTTCTGAAGAAAATGGCCAAATGTCACCGGTTTTTTCTATTAGTTGATCATTTGACTTTTTTATTTCGTTTATCTGGGATTTTTCGAGAATGTGGTCGTTTAGTTCTGTTATTAAAATCTTCGCAGCTTGAACAGGGATGAAATTTCCAGTAATTCTGAGGTTTTCAGTTGAAAAATGAGTGGAAATATTGTGGTTTTCTACAGATAATTCATCATATTTCTGTACGTAAATAGGGCTATACTTAGAATCTGACTTAAAAATATTGATTACCAAGGCATCAGTAAGTCGATTGTTCATAATTCTTATAACATTATCAGTACATGCAATGTGAAAGTGAATCTGGACATTAAACTTCCTTGAAAATTTTTCTAATAATGCAAAGTTCTGATTTTCACTGTTTTTTTCGTCAAGTCCAGTTAAAATTTGTGCAATCCTTACAAGAAGTTCCCTTTTTTCCGGTTTTTTGCATTCTAGGGCAAATCCTCGAATATCAAACTTTAAGGAAGTTTCTAAAAATTCATAGCATTCCAAGTCCTGACGTTCAAGCTGTTTCAAGCTGAATAAGTCTTACAAGGGCTGAATAAAGGTACTATTGTAATATTGAGTGTTTTTAGATATCACCCAGGCATCAAAATATCCAATAGTCACAGATAGCATAAACGATATGTTTTCTTCTCCGATTTCTTTCAAGATATAAAAACCTTTTTTATGAATGCTGTTCATTTCTAAATTCTCTACTACTCTGAAATTTTTAGAAACCATTTATAAGCCTTAGATTGATATAAGAGTATGAGGTCTATAAAAAGGACGATTTATTGGCCGAGGCGGCGAGTCTCCAATCGGGTTAGTAATCGGGTTATGATAAGAAACAAATGAAACCCCTGAACTCTGACTGTCTTTGGGACTACCCGGGTAACCCCTCGGAGCAATTGAACTGCTTCTGCCATGATAAGAACTCGGTGAAATCTGCTCAAAAGACCCACTCGAGTTTCTTCTTGCACTTCCAGATTGATTATTCAAGAAATCTCTATAATTAGTCTGCAAGTCTCTTTTCTGAGCATCTCTTAAAAGGTCAGCCTTGCGACTTTCCAAGACCTGATTTTGAATATTATGGAAAATATTGATCTGTTCTTCCTTCATTTTCTTAAGTCTCTCGTTTTTCTCTTGAATTTGGTAATTCCAAACGAGTTTCATGTTTTTCATTGTTTCTTTTCGGATTCTTTCTTCGTAAGTTTCCTTTGCTTGAAGAGCTTTGCCTTGATCTTCAACACTTTTTTGAACCCACATGTCGATTTTCCGGCTTTTTTCAGATAACTGAGGAGAAACATGCGAAAGGTACATCTTTTGAAGCGAATCTTGCTGGTCTTCTTTTTTCTTTAAAAATTCTCTCTGCTTCACATCACGCTGCACGTCTTGCTCTGCTCGAAGGTTTAGAAAGTGAAGGTCTTTTATTTTTTCTTGGGTAAGACTTTCACTTTCTTTTTTTTTTAGGAATTCTTTGAACTTCAGGCTTTCCTGCGCTTGTTTCATTAGTTTTAACTTCTGTTCTTTACGGGATTCTGAGTCTTTTAACAGTTGAGACTCGATTTGAGTTAGTTTTCGTTTTTCTTCTTCAATTTTAGAGAGATTTTCAAGCTTTTGCTTGTTTTTCAGGTAGTTTGACTGGAATTCGTATTGCTTTGCAAGGAATTTCTGCATTTCGAACTTTTCTTGACGTTTTTTTGACTCTTCTGATTGGATTTGCTTGGATTTTAAGTCGATTAGAAGGTGTTCGTTTTTTTTTTGCTCGTTTTGAAGGAGTTTTTCTTGGGTTTTTAAAGAACTTTGAAGATCGAGTTCTTGTTTGTAGGCTTTTTTGTTTTCTTGGCTTTTGCGGTTTAGTTGTTGGTCGAGAAGTTTATTCGTTTCTTCCTTTTTTCTGAGGTAGAGACCCCAGTCGTTTTTTTCATCACCTTCCATTTCAGATGTTTTTTTATAATAAGAGGGAAGAGATTATTTGGTTTGTTTGAAGAGAGAAGTTTTTGATTTTTTGTTTTGATTGGAATACTTTTTATTATATTTTTCAATCATAATGTGGAAGATGTTAGATTCGAAAAATGATACTTTTAACATAATCTCCATTCTTTTAATTTCCATAAATATTTGAAGATTTATAAAACTGAATAGAATACAAAATCTTAACTTTTAATTAAATTTTAAAACATTTCGAATATTCTGGAATTTGAATTATTGGATTCCTTGATCTTAAAAACCACGAATTAATAAACCCGATAATCTAAATGTTAATCTTGCTATTACTACACCTAACCAGCTCCTTTACCCTATCAGACTGCTTAGCTCTCTTTATTCCACAACTTCCACTTTACTAAAATCTTCAGAGCTGCCAAAAAGTCTAAATTTATTTGAATTTGATAACAACAAGTCCAAAATATTAGAAAAGTTTCAACAAAAAATATTAAAATTTTTGATAGATTTCACATACCAGACTTTTAATTACCCACCACTTGACTCAATCTCGAAAGGCCTTGCATGTTTTAAATAACTCCACTGAAACCTATCCAAAGATATTTTCAAGTCATTGCAATCATAGCCATTTAACCCTAGAGTCAGAAGTTAAAGCTTTTCACCTGACGCTGGAGTTCTTCAGCTGGAAAACTTTCATCATCGCTTCATCGAATTCTGGCTCATGAGTAAAAATAGATTTTATAAAGATTTTCACTAAATTTGTTCGGCTCATGAGTTTAAATAGATTGATAAAGATCATTTAATTCTTTTAGCTCATGAGTTAAAATAGATTAATAAAGATCTTTAAATAAAACCAGTTATTGTATGTCTTGTTACAAGACGAGAATTTAAATAAGATAAATAATCCAAATTTAGAATTTTTTAATGATTATAATCATAAATTATAAACTTAATCAATCACAATAATAATTTAATTTGACTATCTCAAGTCACCCGACTGATAAACAACCACTTCTCAATAATAAATCAACCAAATCAATAATAAATCTATCAACTCAATCATAAAATCTAAAAAAATCAAATCTCAACTAAAACACTTTCCAGTTCTTTCTCTCCTCGCATATCCAACTCCATGTTCCTATCGATTTATTCAAATTTCCCTCAATAACATAAAAGTATGGGAATAAAACTTTCCTCTGTCTGCTGTGCATATTGCAACGCCCGTCTGCCGACCGAAGAAGACGAATTCACAGGAATCCGTTCAGAGGTGAAGCAAAAACACAAAAAAGAAATGATTCCCCTTCCGTTTCAAGACTACCTCAACCGAAAAAAGTCAGAATCAGAAAACGACTTAAGTCTTCATTTTCTGGAAAGTAGGAAATTCGACTACTTTAACTCAGACAACAGGACTATGAACTTGTCAGCTATTCTGAAAATTCAGGAGATTCCGCAAATTCCTAGTCCTTCAGATGGATTTTTAAACGATTTTCATATCAAGGAAAGAAGAAGTTTCAGCTTGCATGAAAGGAAAAAGGAAAAAAAGGAAAAACAGGAAAAGTTACAGTTATTTTTACCGAATCAAAGGAAATCTTTGGATCCGAGGAACTTGAAAGGATTGAATATGAGGAAGAATGTGAATATTAGTAAATAAGTGATTTCAAAGTGAATAAATGGATTTCTTTGCTTTTTTGGAAGGATATTGTTTAAGTCTAGTGATTTTTGTGTTTAGAAGTTTTGGTTATTATATTTATGTAGTAAATATTTAAAAATAAGTAAATTTTTTAGGAATAATGTTCTCGAACAAGCAATATATTAGTAAAACTATAAAATGATAGATTCTTAAAGCTATTAAATGATAGAATCGTAAGTTTTAATATCTTAAAATCAAAGCTTATTAGAATGCTTATACTTCATCTTTAAATTATCTTCTCATATCCATTCATAGAAACTTCAAGACATATTTCAAAAAATTTATCTATTTACAGTCTGCTACCTAGATACTTCTATAGTTTTCCCTAAAGTTCCAGCCTTCAGCATCTGTACCCTAAAGTCAGTGGTCATTCTCTTGACAAGAGTGATATGTGCTAAATTCGAGTTCAAGACTTCACTTTCCTCTTCAAAGCAACTCATAAAAACCTTAAAATTCTCATAGTCAATATCAGCATTCATTTCAAGTTGCGCTTCTCTAATAATCTCTTCAAATTCCCCATCCTTGAATTCACATCCAGCCCTTTCAAGTGCAGTTTTTAAGTCCTTTCCAAGTATTTTCCCTTCATTTTTCTTATCAAAATAAGTGAAAGCCTCCCACATGAGTTCTTCATTCATAAGTGCTTTTTTATTCATAGTAGCGACGAGAAATTCAGTGAAGTTAATTTTTCCATTATGAATATAAGAGCAGTTATCAATGATCTTCTCGATTTCGTCTGAAGCGATGTTGAACCCGCTGTTTTTCATCGCTTTTTGAAGTTCATTTGCTGTGATGAAGCCTTTTTTTTCAGTGTCGATGGCGATGAAGGCTTCTCTCAACCCGTTGATCTGAGAGTTTGACATGCTTTTAACAGCGATTTTAATGGCTTCTTGCCAGAGTTTGTTCTTGGCTTTGTATTTGCAAAGAGCTTTTAGAACATCTTCAGGAATGATTTGTTTTTTTGAGTCGAAAGTTTCAAACCATCGATGTTTCAATGCTTCTTTCATTGTTATTCTTCTGGATGAGTTTACATTTAGCATTAGTCTTATCAGCTCTTTGGCGTTTGTTGATATTCGCTCCATGCTCTCTATGTCAAGACTTGATCGTGCTTTGGATGCTTTTTGGTAAATGCTCTCGAGACTGGCACCTTTGAAGGGATGTCTTCCGAGAAGGATGAAGTATAAAAACACTCCTAGCGACCATACATCGCATGATTTTGTGTAACTTCCTCGGAGTACTTCTGGTGCTAGATAATAAGGAGTCCCGGCTAAGGACTTTAACTTAAAATTGTTGTCGGTTTTTATTGACATTCCAAAGTCACAAATTTTAATCACATCCGACGTTTCAGACTCATAAATGAAATTTTCCGGTTTAAGATCTCGATGAGTAATTCCATTCAAATGAAGATAATTAACAGCACTTAGTAATTGCTTCATTATATTAGCAGCTTCTTCCTCAGAAAAAAACCCTTTAGTAATAAGTCTTTCACAAACATCTCCTCCAGTGCAAAGTTCCATAACAAGATGAAGATAAAGCTGGTCTTCATAAGTTTCATAGAGTTTGATAATGTTAGGATGGTCAACATACATCAAAATTTCGAGTTCCCGTTTCATGATAGTCCGATGTTTGGCGATTTTCTGCTTAAGTATCGACTTTATTGCAAACCTTTGAGAAGAATACTGCGACTTCCGAATTGCCTCTCGCACTGTGCCGTACTGACCATGTCCCAAAACTCTTATGAATTGGAAGGAATCGTGTATGCCTGAATAGTTCTTACTTGTGAGTTTCACTGCATTTGAAATGGTAGAACTCAAAATTGGTTTGCACTTTTGAGGCTTTACTTGCCTTGATATGCATATTCCCATTATTTATTAGATGGTGGTGTTTTGTTCATTTGATTTGACCTATTTTTTAGTTTGATATAGGATTGTGTGAAGAAAAAGCTTGGGTTTAGAGAGGTTTTGATGATGGTTTAGGATTTTTTGTTTTTTAGGGTCAGGGTGGGAATAGGACAGGAGTAAAATATGGAGCCGAAATTTTTTGGGTGATGAATTTTGGTTTGGATCTAGAGAATAGAGGAGATATCAGCAAGATCAAGTGGGAATATTAGAAGAGTTTAGGTTCGGGTAAGGATTATGAGAAGGTGCGTCTTGATAAGAGCTGGTAGGGATTTATAATTACAAACCAAGATTCATTATATATGAAGATAAATTAAGGAAGTTTAAGAATTCGATTTTTTTTAGATATGATAAAAAAACCATCATCTCTTCTAGTTTTCACCTTGTTATATACATGACTGATAATCTGAATTATAAATGGAGCTAAACTAATCAATTAAGCTATATAATTGTAAACATCAGATTTTTCACTACTCCTTTCCAAATAATCCTTCTGAATCAGCATTTCAATGCGAGATTTAATCAACTTGACATCAGGATCAAACCTTCCAACAGTAAACTTAAAGACTTCATTGATAAGGTCCTTATGTTCAAGAGTACGCCTCATTTTCATAATTTTGACAATAACTGCATCCAAATAAAACTTCCTTTCATCTAAAACAGCTTTATCAAGTGCATTATCATCAGCCTTCTCCTCAAATTTTTCCCCAATAACTTCCAAGTAAACCCTAATCGAGTTGCCACTAAAATTTTCATTAAAACTTAAAACATCAGTCTCCATTAAAACTTTTCCCTTAGAAGTCTTATTCAAAATTTTCGCTTTAACAAGTCCAAGCAAATGTCTTTTCATTTCATTTGAAGAGCCTCCAATAGTTTCAAGCAATTCCGTGATCGAAAACGAGTTTCTATTATTAAACAATAAAAGAAGACATCCTTGATAAATACTTCCAATTAAAGTCCTTTTCCTTTTCCAATAAAAATCGATTTCACATGAGCCGTAGTTGAAGCGATAAGAAAGTCTTCTTCCAGAGTGATTCGAAATGTATTGTTTCGAGAAAGTCGAGCAGAAACTCGCTAAACTTTCAGGAAGGTTAAACTGAAGAAACTGCTCCGGAGGCCAGTTGTTTGCAGTTAAGACCTTGAGTGAAAACTCTTCTGATTCAATGTCTGAAGAGTTTCTGATGTCGTTAACCATTCCTTGAATTTTCGATACAAACTTCAACCCGCACTCTTGTTTTAAGTACTTGATGATGATCTCTTCTTCCTCTAGTTTTCTCTTTGTTTTATCTAAAAGTCGCTGTGCAAGGAACTGCCGATGTTTTAGTTCAAATATGTCTTTATCTCGAATAAAAGGAAAGATTGATAAAATTTTCTGAAGTTTTACCTCGTTTTCAGCTTCTAGGTTAGTATTTAAGAATTTTTTTAGGAAGGAATCGATGTAAATTGCGATGAAAGTTGGAATTACGCTGTTTTGTGATAAAGCTGTTTCAAGTGCCAGGTTTGACTCGGTTTCAAAGAACTGGTTTCGGTTGAAACATTTGACTTTCACGTTGTTGAATGATTCGAATAGCTTGAAAACCTCTTCAATGAGAAAAACAGGTTTTTTCATCAGGTCTTTGTTGGAATAAATTTCATCGACAAGAGCCTTTAAAGCACTTTTGAACTCTATTCTTAATCGATCGATGAAAAAGCGATTAGAAGAAGGGATTTCGTAAAGTCTTTTAATAGTTGATAGGTCTGCTTCTTTGATCAGTTTGAAAAGTGACTGATTTGTGAAGATATCTTCGATGTGGTCAGAGATGTACTCTTGTTGAATGACTTCGAGGATACCTTTCAAGGAATGACTCCCGATGACTGTGTTGCAGAAAAGCTTTTCTTGAATTATTTTTTCATTTATATAGATGAAGTAGTTTGAAAGGGAAAGTTGTTTTATCTTCTCCTCGGCATCTTGTTTGTAGAACTTCTGAGATGCTTGGAAAAAGTGAATTTGGAACACTTCTTCATAGACTTCGAAACTACCAAGGCCTAACTCGATAAACATTCCAAGGATTGACTTAAGGATGTCTTTTTCGTAGACTTCTCCTGTTTTGTTTTTCATTGATTCGGTTATCAGCCAGGTTTTGATCTTTTCAGCGAGTTTTCCTTCAATGAAGATTTTTTCTTTGAATAAAGATAAACCGGTTTGGTTTAGTTTGGGTTTTAGCTTTTCTTTGATGTAAGTGTTTTCCATGTAGGATGATGACCCACATATTGAGAGTAAAGATGCCTTGAAGTTTTCCCAGATTCGGAAAAGAGAATCTATTAAAACTACTGAATCTTGAAGACTCGATGAAATTTTTAGGATGAAGTCTTCTAAGAGACTTGTGATCATAGTGTAGAGTTCTTCACCTCCATCATCCATGTGGACTAATGAGTATACAGCTTGGTAATTTTTTTCGTATTCTGAAATCGCTTGATGGTGAAGAATACTGGTGAAGTTTTTTCGAATAGTTTCCAAATGCTCCTCTTTACTTCCAGTATTCTTAAAGGGTCTAGTCATAGAAGTGATTCTAATTTTCTTAGACATAATTATTCTACATTGTAATTTTAAAATTAAACCTTATTAACCTTAATAAAAATCTCTCCGAAAAAGCCTTTTTGTTCCAAACTAACTTTTCCTTTATTAGCAAGCATCATCAATTCATAGAACTTCTGAGCAGTATCAAGTCTTTCATTAGAATGAATCATAGAAAATTTAACTTTTCCTTTCTTTTTCCTGATGGTTTCCAACAACCTTCCAGATCTCTGAATCAAAAGACTTTCATCATTTTCCCCCCTCTCAAATATTTCCTCATTCTTGTTATTTTCAAGGTCTTGTTCATCAATTCGCTGAACTTCATGATTATTTTCCTGAACCTCAAGATTCATTCCAACCTGTTCAAAGTCCTGATCCATCCTTTCAGGACTTTCCAAATTTCCAAATTCAAAAGTTTCTTCTTTAACTTCTTTTAACTTTTCCTGTACCTCATTCGGCAAGAAGATGATATTTTTATGAAAAAGTTCAAAAGAATCAAGCCCGATCATATCAACAGCGATTTTCAAATGTTCTTTAACAATATTTTCATTTTTTTTGTTTTTTTTAATCAAAGTTTTCTTATCAACCGGTATTCTTTTGAGAACTCTTGTTTTACGAGCAGGAGTTTGCTGAGCAGTTGTGATTTTAGGAGTGTCGATTTGAATGAGGTCAGGGTCCTGGTATTCAAGATTAGGGGAGTCTTCTTGCATCATACTTGCAGCGTCGTCTAACTCAACAATAGGCTGAACACTTTTCGGAGTATAGTTCACGTCGTTCAAGGTAATCGCGTTGAGATCCGCCAAGTTCCTTCCGATTTCAATGCTACCTCGGGTAGAAGCTCCGTACGACCCGACTGAAATCGAGTCTTCAATTGCCAATAAAGCTTTTTTCGGGTTTAATGTAATCATTTGTGTCATTTTCACGTTTTTCTTGTATTTCTGTTCTTTTTTCGGCGTCATTGCGAAACTCTGAAGAAACTCTTCCAGTTCATTCAAGATGAGCAGGGACTTCTGGAATAAAATCTTGAGAAGTCCAATTAACATCTGCCCGCTTTGCCTTAAACTGACAGTTTTACAAGTTTCTGCCAGGTCCGAAGCGACAGAGGAAATATCAGTCGAGTTGATGACGGCCTTTGAGAGTTTTTTTTCATTGTAGTAAGCTTTAAAGAGTTTTGAAAATTCCGGCTTGTCGTAAAGACTAACTTCCATTTACAATCCCCTTGAAAATTATTCTGAATGGCCGATGAGCGGATTCTGTTGAACTGCATTGTTCCGATCTCTGAGATGAACTTTCGCTGCAGTGTCGAAGTCACTGAGAAGATTTTGAGAGACGTGTTGCGAGTAAGTTTTAAACAGCTCAGTTGCTTTATTCCCCAGTTTTCCTCGATGATTAAACAAGAAGTTGACAGTCACAATGAAAACTTCTCGTATTCCAGGTCAGCTCAAATTATCCCTTGCGAGGTTTTATTTGATTTGATTGAAGAACCGAAGTTTTGGAGATGTTTAAGAAATGTAAGAGATGAGTAGCTGGCGAATGGGTATGAAACTTGTGTTAACTTGCATTTGGTGAAGGTTTGTCTTTACTTGCATTATGTGAAAAGAGTGGCGATTAACCTTTTGACGACTTTTTTCAATTCTTATGTGATTTTAGATACGGAGTCTATGCAAAATGGTGCTTCTCAGAATATCAATGTTTTATTTCGAAGTTTCAACCTGGCCGGGCGGTACCTGCACAAAAATCTGATCACTGTCTGGCTGAACCACAATAAAGACCTGCTGAGTGACAGCAAAACCTTGGCACCTGATGAGTACTTGATACTCGCTTCTAATACTTTTGATAAACAACGACTTATCCTTGAGAAGGTCCCTCAAGTCCGCATGAATAATAATCGAGACCCGAGGACTGGAGTCTTCTTGATCGAGGATGTATCAAAAAAACCTGATTTTGACTTCAAACTTGAACAGATCATGGCAGGGCTTAAGTCAGACCAAATTGATTTTGACTACTCGCATAAGAAAAACTCGTTGATTTATGATAAAAACCCGCAAGGTCGCAAAAAGATGCTGAAAATGCTGGAAACTAAGAATATTAAAGACTTTCAAGGGTATCTACGGGACCCAGAATTGATGGTCAAGCTTAGGGAAACTTTGAATAGTGCAAGCACTTTGCTTGTGAGGACGAAAATTAATTCGGAAAATTTCAGCTATTTGAACTACCGTGACTCGACTGGGTTGATTCAGAATGTCGCTAATTTGATTAAGCCGAATAGGTCTGAAAGTGGATTTGCTAGGCCTGAAACTGCGTCGACCTGCAGGCCTAAGACTCGCCCACAAACCAGCAGGACCCGATTTTTCAGGCCGTTGTCAGGTGTCTCCTCAACGGTCAAACTAGTCAGGCCGATGACTTCAGTTCCCAAGCTAAAGAAGCCCAACGCATTAAGCCTAGGAGGTAAAAGCGAGCCTTTCCACGTGATGACTTTGAGAGAGTCTGTTTCTTTAAGTTCTCTAGTTTAACTATCTAACCTAAGTTTATTCCAAAAACTTTAATATAATGGCAACAGACAACAAATATGACCGACAACTTCGCTTATGGGGAAGTCACGGACAGAATCTTTTATCAAGTTCTCGCATTTTGATGATAGGGTCTTCTGCCGTCAGTTCAGAGATCTTGAAGAACCTGGTCCTTCCAGGAGTAGGATTTTTTTCTATCGTTGATGATCAACTTGTCAGTGAGTCTGACTTGGGTGAGAACTTTTTTGTCCATGCTTCGAAAGTAGGACAGAGCAGAAGTGAAATAGTGAAAAATTTTCTTCTAGAATTGAACCCTGACGTCCAAGGCGAGTCACAGCAGAAGTCTTTTGACTCGCTTCTGTCCTCACCCGAAGCCTTCCAATCATTTTCTCTGATAATCGCCTGCCAGTTGTCATTTAATCAAATCGCATCTTTATCGAAAATCAGTGAATCACTGCATATTCCGCTGATAGTCTGCAAGTCAGTCGGCCTTGTCGGGTACCTGCGGATTTTCACTGAGGAACACCCTGTGATTGAGTCGAAGCCTGATAGGGAACTATTCGATTTAAGGATTCACAAACCTTTTGAAGAACTGAAAAAGTACTGCCAGGGTGTTGACCTCGACAGTTTAGAACTCGTTTATCATTCCCATGTTCCTTTCATCGTCATCCTCGTCAAACTCATGGAAGAGTGGCTTACTAGAGAGCCTAGACCTGCAACTTTCAATGAAAAGCAGAAATTTAAAGAATTTATCAAAGCCCGAAGCAAAGATTTCAATGTTGAAGACAATTTTCGAGAAGCTGTTCAAAAGTCATTTCTGGCCTACCTTGATGAAGACCTGCCTGAAGAAATCATGAAGGTCCTCAATGATGAAAAAGCGACTCAAGCTGACCAAGGGAGTTCTTTATTCTGGAAATGTGCGAAAGCTGTGAATTCTTTCATTTCTTTAAAAGGTGTACCTCCTGTGACAGGTCTTTTTTCTGACATGACAAGTGACACAAGCAGTTATGTAAAGCTTCAAACGATTTACAACAATAAAGCGAAAAGTGACTTGGAGTCAACATCTGAGATCTTTCAAAGTCTTTTCCCAGAAACGCCTGTTCCCGAGCTGTTGAGTGACTTTTGTAAGAATTTACTGACGTTAGAAGTGACTCGAATGCGAACGATAAGCGAAGAACTAATCGAAATGAACAAGGCGGTACTAGAAGACCCAGACGAAGTAGAATATAAACTGGTTGACTGGTACCTGGTACTTCGGGCAATCGACCATCACTTGACAAGCGAAAGTGAATGGCCTGAAACTAAAGACTTGCCAAGTCTTCAGTCTTTTACCGAGTCTCTCGCGAAGCAAGCTGACCTAGAAGTACTTGAAGAGATGCTTCGTTACAAAGACTCAGAACTTCACACAGTGAGTGCCTTATTAGCAGGAGTTGCAAGTCAAGAAGCAGTAAAGTTGATAACCAAACAATACACCCCGATAAACAACACCTTTATCTACACCGGGGCCAGTTCACAAGCAGGTGTAATCGAGCTTTAGCTTAAGGTAATATTCACTTGCTTTTGATGAAAGGTGTCGCAGCTTCCGCCATGCTTTCAATATGAAAATCATCAACTCCTCTTATAACTCTAAAGAATCCGTCTTCGCCCCATTGTTTTCCCCAGCTGTTAAGACACTTCCAGAACTTAACACCGTTTTCTTCTCCCCAGCCTACAAGAAGGACAGAATGCGTGACTTCTTCCCATTCAATTGACAGTTCTCGCAGAGAAGACGTGGAAACTGAAGAGTCCGACGAGTGAGAAGACGTCTGTGAGTAAATCCCTGACTTATAATAAAAGAAACTCGAGTCAGGGATGAGGTCGACGATGACAGGTCCTCGGGCACGTAGTTCTTTCATGATGTTCTCTTCACTCACAGCGCCGTAGTAACCGCCGACCATTGAATACTCAGAAATTCCGATGATAATCCCGTCGTCGCAGTGAAAGGAGCACTCAGTTGTTTTTTCTTTGTAAGGCATGCAAGTTTCAGTCACCAGTCCGAACTCTTGAATGAACTTGTGAAGCAAAGTCGGGAAGCCACCACTGCAGCCTTCTGTGTAAAAAGAACAACTTATCAGGTACTCAATGCTCAGACCTGCTTTGAAGTCCATGTCGGTCAACAGCCTCAGTCGTGACTCAAGCATTTCAGTTGAAGTCACCGCGTAGCAAGAACCGCAGTCGCCTTGGTTTCTGACGATGTCTGAAACGTATGACACTCCATTTATGTCAGTCCAGTCCCAGTTTAAAGGTAATGCACTTCCGTCTATTTTGTCAAGAGTTGAATTCCAATAAAATATCAGACTTTCTCGGTCTTTTTTACTCATCGCGGTTGAGTCTAAGTAAGTTTTTGATTCACTTTTAGATTCTTGAGGGTTTGAATTTTGTTGGGATTGTTTTGATTGGAGGAGGATTGAAGAAAGAGGAGTTTCTGGAAAATCTTGTTTTGCTTTTCTTCTGAACTGACTGTTTATTTCAGAGAAGGATAGACCTGAAAATCTTGGAGAAATTTCAGCTTTCCAGGACTTTTGAATCGTGTTTAATTGAGATACTCGTTCTTCGTCGTTGTACTGGGCTCGTTGAAGAAAACTGGTGGCTGTAGTGCTTGGATTTTCAGAGGTTTTTGAAGAGTCCTGCTCTTCTGAAGAATCGATTTTTTCCTTTTCACCGAAGAAGCATCCCCAGGTCTGAAGAGGATCAAGTAAATCGTATCGATACCATCCAAGCATCGTTCTAGAACAATCAGATTTATGTCGTTTCCCAGAAACATAGTAAAAAAAGAAGTTTGTAAAAATGACATCATCGAAATAAACAATGAAACCCTCATCATAAATTAAAGTCCATGTTCCTTCACCATACTCTTCACTTTTCGCAATATTAGGCAAAGAGAACTCAACCGTGGCAGTAACGCTGTTTTCAAATTCAAATCTGTGACTCTTCTTAAAGTTCTGAACCGTGTTAGGCTTCCCATGTCCACAAGTGGTTTGATCATTATTCAGGTCAGCAGTGAAAGTATTAGTGTTAAGAGTAAAAGTCCATTTTCCAAGGAAGCTGGAGTAAGTGCAATGAACAGGCAAGTCAGCTTGTGCCAGGCAAATGAAAGTTGTAAGGATAATCAGCATTATTTATTTACTTAAATTCTAATTACCTGCAGGGAATGTAGAGAAACGTATAGATTAATAAATCTTTTTTTTCATTGAAATCTTAGGAAAAACACAGGGAATCTAAAGGTAAATAGAATAATTATCTTAAAAAATCAATAAAAACTGGGGAAATTTCAGCTGAATCCCCAGCTCAGTCCAATCCCAATACTTCATTTCCCTTCCATCCAGATATAAAAAAACAATGGTGCGAATGAACGTGCTAGCCGATACCTTGAAAAGCATAATCAACGCAGAAAAGCGAGGAAAGCGTCAAGTCCTGATTCGCCCTAGCTCTAAAGTCGTGCTCAAGTTTTTGAGATTGATGCAGAAACACGGGTACATCGGAGAATTCGAAGTTGTTGACGACCACAGGTCGAATAAAATCGTAGTTGATTTGAATGGAAGACTAAACAAGTGTGGAGTGATCTCGCCAAGGTTTGATATCTCAGTTAATGGACTTGAACAGGTTGCTTCTACTTTGCTTCCTTCCAGACAGTTTGGGTTCGTGGTACTTACTACCACTTATGGTATTTTAGACCATGAAGAGGCAAGAAAAAGACATGTTGGAGGAAAACTTTTGGGCTTTTTCTATTAAGTTAGCTTTATTTACAAATAAGACTGGAATTCTTTAGCCCTTTAGTGTTTTGATAAAGAAGGCTTAATATTCAGAGCTTTCTAAATAGTGAGTCTTGAATTATTGAAAGGGTGAACTTCGGGTATTGTTGAGTATTTGATTAAAAGTAAGACCATTTGAAAATCCAGTATTCATGATTCATCTTAATTAAAGTCAATGGTATTCAAGATTACTGATGCAATTATTAGTTTCCTTACAACCTAGACAATTTCGCAAATTGCTGATTGACTTTCCTTTTCTTTCCACTATTTTGCCCGATATACCTTTGAATCTTGAGTGAATTATCAACGTCTCCTATATATTTAATATATTCAGGAGCAAAGTAATCCTCATCATTGAAAAATACTTCTTCTTTCGTACTCTGAAAAGTATTTAAAGCGTTATTCATCTTATTTCTCACTTCAGAATATTTCTTCTTTTTTTCCTTCACCTCATGTTCTTCTTTATACTTGATTCCTAAATTTTTTACCATCAACTTCGTGATTAATTTCGAGAGTCTTACGTTTCTTGGACTCTTTTCCTGCACTTTTTTCGTAAAACCTGAAGAAAGTTCTGGAAGCTTCATTGAAAGTGATAATTTCGGAGTGATTTCCCAGGCTTCTCCAAATTTACGCTTGTTGTTCTTGATGACGTCTTCGACTTGTCCTATCGAGTCGAAGAGAAGTTTTTGAGAAGGTTTGTAAAAAGTTGTCAAAGGGCGATTTTGAAGAATTTCAACCATTCTTTTAGTGTCTTTCACAGGACCTTTGCTGTATTTTGTATCGATGTATGTTTTTATTTTGTCTTTTGACATTTGGTAGTTGTGGTGTGCTTGGAAGTTCACTGAATTTAGGTCTTGTTTCTTTATTTTTTCAGTCAAAGTGCCTAGCTGACGGAAAGTTTGGGTCATTTGCTTGTTAATTACTCTTGGAGAAGGGGACTCCAACGTTTCGAGGTCTTCGACGACTCTGTCTATTGCTAGAGTCAACCTTTTGAATGAAGTTCGGCGAAATTCCACAGGGCTTGGTGAGTCCATTAAAGAACTTATGGATTGAATCCCAATTTGCTGTAAAAAGTAGGCTTATTAAAAGGGGAAAAATTTAGGATTGACTGTTAAACTTTTATCACTATGAAACGCTATTTTAATAACTTCTAGGTAAAAAATTTGAAATATTCAACTAATTTTAAATATTGAACAAATAGTGGTAGTCATCAAGAAAATGATTTACAAGAAAAGAATCATTTTTCTTTACCTAAAATTTTAGATTGATTACACTAAGGCTAAAATATTCTAAGCCATAAAAATAATGGACGAAATTAGGTCTAATGTCTTGCATGCTTCGAATGCAACTGTGGATGCAGGTGAGGTCAAAGGATATGACTTCAATCTCGGCATTGACTACGCAGCCCTTTTAGCATCCTACACTAATACAGGGCTTCAGGCATCGAATCTCGCAAGAGTAATTGAAAATGTGAATTCCATGCTGAACTGGCGTCCATCAGAAGAAGACATAAGCTCGGGAATTCCAGCAGATGCACGATGCACCATCTTCTTAGCCTTCACTTCAAACATGATATCCTGCGGTATTCGAGAGACAATCCGATACCTAGTCCAGCATAAACTCGTTTCAATAATAACCACAACTGCAGGAGGCATCGAAGAAGACTTCATCAAGTGTCTCGCTCCAAGCTACATGGGCGACTTCCACTTGAAAGGCAGCGACCTAAGGGCAAAGGGTCTGAACCGCATCGGAAACATGATTGTGCCAAACAACAACTACTGCCTCTTCGAGACTTGGATCATGCCGATTCTTGATAAAATGCGAGAAGAGCAGAAAGCTGGCACTGTCTGGACTCCAAGCAAGATGATTAGAAGACTTGGACTGGAGATCAACAACGAGGAAAGCGTTTATTACTGGGCAGCGAAAAATGATATTCCAATCATGTGCCCTGGAATCACTGACGGGTCCATTGGAGACATGCTTTATATGCACGGGTATAACACTGAAAGCATTGTTCTTGATATTGTTCAGGACTTGAGGGTTATTAATGACTTGGCTTTTAATGCGAAGAGAAGTGGAATGATTATTTTAGGAGGAGGACTACCTAAACATCATACCTGCAATGCGAATATGATTAGGAATGGAGCTGATTATGCTGTTTATATTAATACTGGAATTGAACATGAAGGAAGTGACTCTGGAGCTTCACCTGATGAAGCTGTTTCTTGGGGGAAAATCAAGGGAACCTGTGTGCCTGTCAAGCTTTATTCTGAAGCTTCTTTGGTCTTTCCTTTGGTTGTGGCTGAGTCTTTCGTTAAGTATAAGCTAAGACAGGATAAAGCTTAAATCGTTTTCTTTTAAATGGATTCAGGTACTTTAAGATTGGTATTTTTGAATTTTTGTTGAAACACTTCTATAAAAATGCAAAAAAACTATTCTGCATCAGTTAAACCTTTTCAATCAGAAAGTCGAAGAAAGGCTTCGAATGAAGGGATTTTTGAGAAGGTTAAAAGTTTTTTTTCATGCAATGATAAAAAGTACGTTGATTCTAATGAAATATCCTTAGAGAGTAGTTTAAATTTGAAGAATAATCCTCTTCATGCTCGTCCTAATAGTTTTCTTGAGGAAGAATCTAAAAATAGTAGCAGAGGTAAACCTAAAAAGCTCACTGTCCGCCAATATGAGACTGTTATTGAAGATCTTCAAGTCCAAACTGAATACTTGAAAAAAGAACTACGAGACTCAAAATCTCAGGAAGAAAAAAACAATAAAATTATAGCAGATCTTAAACACTCTTTGAATACTACCCAAGAAAAGAATAAAAGAACCATCGACGATTTGCAAAAGTCTTTAAAGTCTTATGAAGATAAATCGAGAGCTCTTAACAAAGATATGAATTCTCTTGAACTCAAGTATCGAGAAAGTGAGGCTGAAAAGAATAAGCTTGGAACACTTCTAACAAGAAAAGAAACTGAATACAATGACCTCATAAACAGCTTCAAATCTAATGAAAACAAACTTAAAGAATATAAAAAAAAATTTGAAGAGGCTTCTTCAAGAGCGAGCACATATGAAAAGAAATGTAATGATTTAAATGAAGAAATTCAAAAGAAAGAAATTTTATTCGAAAGAAGAAAAAATAAACTCGAAAATAAGTGCAATTCTTTAAAATGCTCAATCGAATCAGAACAATCAAAAATAAAGGATTTTGAAATACTCCTAAATGAAAAAGATATATCTATCAGAAACTTAAGTAACGAACTTAATTCAAAAAATCAAAAAATGAAATCAAATGAGGATGAAACAGGAATTTTAAAAAAACAGCAAAATTCGGAAACCTTTAATGCGTCTCAACCAAAATCAAACTTTAATCCGATGAGCCACAGAAGAATTAATAGTTCAAGCAAATATGAAAAATTTGTTCATGATTCTTCAAATTCTCAGTTCAGTTCAACCATCATTCATGATCAAGCATCTTCTTATACAAATGCCTCTTCATTCACACAAACTAACCTGATAGATAAGAACTCTTTCAATGAAGGCCAAGATTTTCTAAACCCTAAAAAATTTTGTGAAGATTGTAAAAAATTAAAACAAAAGCTGATTACTTCGAAGAAAAGAAATCAAGAAATATCAAGAACAATGAAAGAAGAACTTTTAGCCAAAGATCAAATTTTATTTGATCTGCAAAATCAAATGTTATTCAAAGAGAAAGATTTTAAAGCAAAACTAGAAATTTGCCAACAAGAAAATAAAACTTTGAATGAAAATATTGAAATGTTGGCTCAATCACTTAATCAGAATTACTTAGAAGAAAGAGATATCGATGACTTTAATATTCAAAGCATGAGTCTTGAAAACTATAAGTTGAAAATAACTGATCTTAACAAGAAAACTCAACTTTTAATGAAGAATAATTCCAATCTGTCAAAAACTTTGCAAAATGTTTGTGAAAAAAATAAGAAAATTGAAGAAAAATTAAGAAATTTAGAAAATGATTTAGAAAACACTAAAAAGATCTCTGAAAATAAAATTAAACAATTGGAACAAGCAATTGATGAAAAAGTAATCGAAAATAATTATAAATCGGAAATCAAGAGACTTCAAAGCGAACTTCAACAAGCCCATCATAATAATGTTGAATTAGAACAGTCATTAAAAATTATTTCGGATGAAAAACTTGAAAAAGATAAAAACGATTTATTGAATTTATCAGAAAAAATGATTTTAGCTGATGAGGAAATTCTAGATTTAAGGAATAAACTTGAAATGATATGCTTTGCATAATTATAGATAATATTGTAGGATTTTTAATGACTTTATCTAAAATAGGATAATTTTCTTTATAAGTTTGATTTTTATCTAGTTACTTTGATAGATAGTTGTAATACTCTGTTAATATTCTTATTATATTATTTATTTAGATTTGGGAAAAGTACTTAATTTATATGGAATCATCTTTAAGTATTGCTGTTATATAGTTAAATAAACCCAGAAAAAGAGTTTTAATTAAAAAGAATTATGGATTCATAAACTAATTTTACAGGAAATAACTAAATCTCATAAATTTTCAATATTAAAAATTATATCAAGCATCTATCAAAACTATGATTTTTTAAACTTATTGTTAAGATCTTAAATAAACTTCTTGTGTTATTATCTAAGTTAAATTTATATTCAGATGAAAGTTCTCTAACTTTACAGCTTTATCTGTCAGCTATGAGATTATCACTGAGATATTTTCAATACGAAAAATTTGTTATCATTAAGTTTATAATTCAGAGAACTCTAATGTTTCTGCGACCATCATTTACCTATTCTCATTTGATTACAAATCTTCTTTGGTCAGATTTAATGTAGATAATTTGAATTTACAAATCTTATTTGGTCAGATTTAATGTAAATGAGACAAGCTCTATGTTGAAAATTCTTATCTATTCGAAAGGAATAAATTTTAGTTTGTCTTTAGTGACTCCGAATACAGGGAAATGGGGTTGTTGAGTTTTATTGTGAAATAGCATGTCTTTATCTTTTGATGATACCACATAATTATAAAGATTATGAGTTAAGATCTCAGTAAGAATACTCGAGCTATTACTTTGGAGGAAAGATTGGCCTGAGTTTCGAAGGATTTGTATAATGCCCAAATGGTTAATAACTTGGATAATAATTACAGCTTCAATTATTTACTTAAAAACATCTGCGAACCAAATCAATACTAGAATGATGCTATTCGTTTAGAAAATAGTCAGAATTTAGATTGACCGTGGTATTTTAAAGACTCATGCGATTTATGTTTCTATCAAGATTGTCTTGATTACTCTGATTATTCTATGAAAGGATGCACTTATTGCTTAAAGGACCAAATAATTTTTGTAGATTAACATCCAAATGCCAATTAAGAGATTTTTTGAACTGCAGCTTGTGTGAAGAAATATATGTGATAATTAAAGTAGTCTACTTTCTTCCTTCTTATAATTATAGTCCTGAATTCACAGTAGCCTGCTCGACTTACGATAATAGAAACAGGAATATTTGAAAAAGTCTTGTATTTTTTTGGATACAATGAGATAGATGATAAAAACCAAGCATTACCTAAAATCACCTTGATAGTTATAAATAAAATTTTTTATTTCAAGATGGTATATAATGAAGCTTAACTTATGACTAATGTATTATTTACAAATTCATAATAATTAAACTTGCTGTTAGATATTTAATCTATTGAGGCTATCAATACATTTTTAATTTTTTGGATAAGCTTATTCCATATGATTGTGGTTTGTTAATAAATTATCAATATATTAAGAGCCATCATAATAGAAAGATTATAAAAAATATATCTGTATTAGTTTTATATGCTTTCATAATTGGAAACATAAAGATAATAAGTAATCAGCAAAATATTCTTTTTATCTAATATCAAATTTTAGAGATGATTGAAAAGAATATTAGGTTTATGTCTACAATAATATGATAAGTTTTGTAATATTGGGTAAAAAAAAAATCATTTCATATAAAACGGATAATATATAGACTTCAAGGTAAAAGCTCTCTTAAGATAATTTTACTTTTTTATAATAAATTCCAAATTTTTAAATACATAATACACTAGACTTAGAGGAATTGATTTATTAGTGATTGATAAGCAATTTATTTATCTAAATTTTTAAGATTATAAGGTATAATATAAGAATATATATAAAAATGCAAAAAGACTATTCTGCATCAGCTATACCTTATCAATCAGCAAATCGAAGAAAACCTTCAAATGATGGGCTTTTTGAGAAATTTAAAAGCTTTTTTTCATGCAATCAGAAAATGAGAAATGATTCTAAAGAAGTATATTTTAAGAGTAGTTCAATTTTGAATAATAGTCCTCTTCATGCTCGTCCTAGCACTCCTTTTGAGGATGAATTTAAAAATAGTAGCAGAGCTAAACCTAAAAAGCTCACTGTCCGCCAATATGAGACTGTTATTCAAGATCTTCAAGTCCAAACTGAATACTTGAAAAAAGAACTACAAGACTCAAAATCTCAGGAAAAAAAAAACAATAGAATTATAGAAGATCTTCAAGTCCAAACTGAATACTTGAAAAAAGAACTACAAGACTCAAAATCTCAGGAAGAAAAAAACAATAGAATTATAGAAGATCTTCAAGTCCGAACTGAACACTTGAAAAAAGAACTACAAGACTCAAAATCTCAGGAAGAAAAAAACAATAGAATTATTGAAGATCTTCAAGTCCAAACTGAATACTTGAAAAAAGAACTACGAGACTCAAAATCTCAGGAAGAAAAAAACAATAAAATTATAGCAGATCTTAAACACTCTTCGAAAGCTAGCCAACAAAAGAATAAAAGAACCATCGACGATTTGCAAAAGTCTTTAAAGTCTTATGAAGATAAATCGAGAGCTCTTAACAAAGATATGAATTCTCTTGAACTCAAGTACCGAGAAAGTGAGGCTGAAAAGAATAAGCTTGGAACACTTCTAACAAGAAAAGAAACTGAATACAATGACCTTACAAACAACTTCAAATCTAATGAAAACAAACTTAAAGAATATAAAAAACAATTAGAGGAGACTATTTCAAGAGCGAGCACATATGAAAAGAAATGTAATGATTTAAATGAAGAAATTAAAAAGAAAGAAATTTCATTTGAAGGAAAAAAAAATAAACTCGAAAATAAGTGCAATTCTTTAAAATGTTCAATCGAATCAGAACAATCAAAAATAAAGGACTTAGAAATACTCCTAAATGAAAAAGATATATCAATCAGAAATTTAAATATCGAACTTAATTTCAGAAATCTAAACCTTTTGGAAAATAAGGAAAAAAACAAAACACTTGAAAAAACATTAAAATTACTTGAAGAAGAATTAGAACAATCCAAAAAAAACTCTGAATATGCAACTAAAATCATTTATAAAAAATTAATCGAAAAACCCTACCAAAAACCCATTCAAAAAGGCATAAAAGATTATAAAGAGTTTTCAAAAAGTTTAGTTAGAATAGATGAGGAATATTCAAAGAGAAGGATTAGAATTTGATTGATTATTAAACTTAATTTTTAGGATTCTCAAATATTCTTATACTGGATTGCACAAAAAGTATAAATTTTATATCTTAATTATAGTTATAAGTTATTGTATATTATATTTATCAAGTATCCATTTATATTAGATTACCCAATCATTAGCAATCAAGGGGATACGAAATCGAATAAAAAGAAATTTTATCAAATTCATTATATTTTGATATATTGATTGTTCATTTGTCTTTAAGTTAAAATTAATTTTGGTATTTCTCGGGGATGTAAGTATTAATATTTAAAACTTGATATAACTTGTATATAAATGTATTCCTACAGTCTTTCTACTGGATCTAAAGAAGACTTAGAACTCGAATGGATTTCTGAAAATTTTATACTGCATTCGAGTTTTGATAAGAAAAAATTATTTAATATATACTCATGGCCGATAGAAATGCTCGAGAATACTAAAGAAGAAATAAAAAGCATAGCTTACTCTAATTGCGGGGAATATCTAGCAACTTTAGGGCAAAAATACTTAAACGTTTTGCATTTGAAGTCAGATAAGGTTATCTTCAATCTGAATCAAGATTTTCATAAAACCTTATGCTTTTCTCTATCCCCAAATAGTAGATTTATAGCAACTAGTCATTTGGAAAAGATACAAATCTGGAATTTACAAGAAGGTTTTTTAGAGTATTCATTTGATGATCATGAGTATATATTTTGCATGACCTATTCTAGCTGTGGGAAGTTTTTAGCCTCAGCTTATCGTAATAATACAGTGAAAATTTGGGATTTACATAGAAAAATGGAAATTGTTGTTTTGAGTGAATTTACTCAAAATATTTTAAATTTGTCTTATTCTCATACCGGAAAATGTTTAATAGGAAGCTTTGAGGACAGTATTCTCAAATTTTGGAGCCTTCCTCAATATATAGAAGAATATACATTGGATGAACCATCATATTCAATATCTTGTTTTGCTGATTCATCTAACGGGGCCTTGATTGCAATTGGATCAAGTGATGGAATTATCATAATTTGGAACTTTATAGAAAAAAGAGAAGAGTTTTCATTGGAAGGACATATAAATGTAGTTTCTTGTCTTGCTTTTTCGTCATCAGATGATTTTTTGGCTTCAGGATCATGGGATTATTGCATAAAAGTTTGGAATTTAGTAGAGGAAAAATTAGAATTTATACTTTATGGTCATATGAATCCTATTACTTGCATCGCATTTTCTCATGATTCGAAGTATTTATCTACAGGATCTAATGATAGTAGTATAAAGATTTGGAATTTTATAAAACGATCTGAAGAATTAACATTAAACGGACACATTGATAGAGTAAATTGCCTTTCATTTCACCAAAACAATAATTTTTTGGCTACAGGCTCGTGGGATGAAAGTTTGAGAATTTGGAACTTGCAAAAAAAGAGTGAAGAATTTATTCTTAATGATTTTAAAGGAGAAATTTCATGCTTATGCTATTCTGAAGATTCTAACTATTTAGCTGCTGGTTCTGGACAGGGCACAATTAGAGTCTGGGACTCGAAGAGTTTAGAAGTTTTGTTTACTCTAATCAAAGATACTGACAGAATATTATGTTTATCATTTTCGAAAGATGGACTAATTTTGGCATCATGCTCTTTTAAACATTATATTGTGATTTGGGATTTGAACAAACAAAAGGAAAGTTTTATTCTCAGCGGCCATTCTAACTTAATTTGCGCATTATCATTTTCAAACGATAGTAATTACCTTGCTTCAGGATCTGAAGATTGCAGTATAAAACTATGGAATCTAAAACTAAGACAAGAAGAATTTACTTTAAACGGCCATTTTGATAGAGTTTCTTGTTTAGCATTTTCTCCAGATTTTAAATTTCTGGCATCAGGATCATGGGACACTTCTTTAAAAATCTGGAACCTCGAAGAACGCAAAGAAGAATTTACCTTAAATGGTCATATTAATGAAATTTACTGCCTTTCCTATTCGAGTAACGGAAATTTTGTTTCAACAGGATCTCATGATAGAACAATAAAAGTGTGGAATATAAAAGATCGAAGAGAAGAGTTTACCATCCATGGCCATTCTGATGACGTTACAGGAGTGGCTTTCTCTCCAGATAATCAATTTTTAGCCTCTTGCTCTTGGGACAAGAGCATCATGGTTTGGAATTTGACTGAAATGCGTGAAGAACTGAGTATGGCTACTATTTTTAATGAAGTTCAGCATTCGTGTCATGAAGTTGCTGGGAATAAGTTTAGAGCAGTTTCTGAAGAATGCATTATTAAGATCTTTGATAAATCTGAAATAGTTTACACTCTTGAAGGTCATACTTCCTCAATTTCTTGCTTAGCATTTGCTTCAGATGAAAAATTGCTAGCTTCAGCGTCTTGGGATAATACAATAAGAATTTGGAATATTGAAAAAGCAAATGAATCGACTATTCTTCGGGGATTCTTTGATAGAGTCACTTGTTTAGTTTTTTCTCCCGACAATCGATTATTATTGGCTGGCTTCTTCAACGGAAAAATTTATGTATGGAATACTAAATCCAAAAGAATCGATATCATTTTAAACTATCATTCAGAATCTATCAAAAAATTATCTTTTTCTAATCATGGAAGATATTTATGGTCAGAAAGCGAAAACCAAACAAATAAGATTGCGTTTACTAACAAACTTTGCTTCGTTCTCGATATTAATTTATCTAACTCATTAAAAGCAACAAACGATATTAAGTATATATTCGATAATACATTACTTGCATTTAAAATTCAGAATTATTATAATGGGTATCATAAAAGTAAAATCGAAATCGAAAAAAAGTATAGTGAGATCATTTCTGAAATGATTTTAGAATATTCTATAGAGAAGAGTAAACTTATAGCCCATAAAATTTCAAAATATATTCTTAAGTTTTCAGAAATAGGAGCGCGTCTACAATATTTAAGATATGAGGCGATAGTAACCTTGAATGATCACTTCTTTGAAGGTCCCATAATAACAAGATTTACTGAAAATATAATTGAAATTAAAATTTTGATATACTTGATACAAACTTCAGATGATATTGATGTAGCTCATTTTATAACAGATGTATTCGAGCGACTAAAGCAGCTTTCAGTATTGAATATTAACTTCACTCAACAACGAAATCCCTTTGCAGAATTAATAATTAACAAGAAAATCCAAAAAAATTATTTATCTGATTCTAGATTTATCAAAATTTCAAATGGAAAATTCTATAGTATCAGCTATCATAAAGCACGATATCAAGGTAAATCTGTGATAGTAAAAGAGTTTGTTTTGAATTCAAATATTCTCAATCGAAATAAAGAAAAAATTAAATTAGATGCCAAAAAAGAATTAGTAGTATATGAACTTTTAAACGTTGAAGAGAAAATTTCAAGTTGTATCTGCGAATATTATGGCTGTTATGAATCAGACAATAGTTACACACTTGTAATTGAAGAATTTGGAAACACGCTAAGTGAAGTCATGCGAAATCTAACTGCTACCCTATCAGTATTGCATATTAATAAAATTGTCAAGTCTTTACTTAATACTTTTGCATCTCTAGCAAGTCAAAATATTCTTCATCGGTTTATTAATCCTGATTCATTAGTTATCGATGATAATTTTAACATCAAAGTCATTGATTTTAACTTCTCTGTGATTAAAATTGATGATTTGTGGCATGGATCTTTTAAAAATCAACTGAATACCTCCAATTCTCAATATATTTCACCAGAAGAAAAAATAAAAAGGAGCATAGAAACTTTGGATTTAGAAAAGTGTGATGTTTATTCTTTAGGATTGGTTATCCTTCAGCTGGTGACTTTACTAAATATTTCCGAGATAAATGAAAATATAGATTTCTTATTGAAGAAATTGGAAAGGGATACTTTTAAGGACATACAAATAATTCTGAAGAATATGCTTAACATTAAACCCGAAAATCGATTGAATTTCAATCAGCTATTGAGCATGGCCCAGATTCAAACCAATTAAGTAGAAAGTTTTTAGGAATAAAATAAGATTTTAGGATTAAGATGATGGATTAAAATATTAAGTATCATTAAGTTTGAATAATCTATGCTAGGTTCATTTATAAATGAAGGTTTAATTCTCGAATTCATATAGACCTCTAAATGATAGAATGCTTGATTTACTCATGATAAAATTATAATTTTCACTGTGACAAAAATCATCCACATAATTTTTCGATATCAGAAATGATCTTATTTTCTAAATATTCGAATATATACTTAAGCATCACAAAAGTTTTAAAAGTTTAAACTATTTGTAAATAATTATTCAGTGCACATTAATTAAGAGAAAATTTTGAAATTATTCATATATAATGAGGTAACAGTAAAATGATTTCAGTGCATATTTGAATTAATTGAAAATATATCTGAATCGTGTGTAAAATAAGGAATGCTTAAATATTTAATTATCGAATTCTTATAACAGATATATTGCAAGAATAATGATTTCAAAATATTCCAAGTAACTATAACCAATTAAATAATTTTAAATCTGTAAAGCCTTGAAGTCGCTTGAAGAAATAAACTTGGAGTATGATTTATACATATTTCCATAATGTATAGTTCTTTAGTTAGTGAGATTACAATAATGATTATTGGGGTATCTATCAAACTTTTTTATAAACCAAGTCTCTAAGAAGCGACAATACAGATGTGGACGAATATAAAGTACTTCTCGATAAATTTTAAATTGCGAAGATTTATAACCCTACTAAATCAATTCTGAATCAATAGAAATTAATTTAAAAAATTTATTTTAAAATCAAACGTTTCAATAGTGAGAAAGATAGGCTAAATCTTTCAAGAGGTTTTAGATGTATGTACAACACATTTACTCTTTTAACTAAGGGTAAGAAGCCAATATTTTGGAAAATTTTAATGGATTCGGAAAGCACAACTACCTGAAGAAAATATTTATTTGAATACATAAATATTTAAGTTTATTTCGAATCTTATGATCAAGTGGAAGTTACTATTATCGCTTCAAAAGAAGGAGATTGAATTTAAACTGCTCAATATGAATAAAATAAAAAAGATGCCTGATCATGATATCATTTCTTTAGCTTTGATATTCAAATCAAACTGTTGATGTAAGATTAATAGAGTTCTCAAATGTAATTCGAAAATTCTGCAAGATGAAGTCAACTCATTTTCGATTTTTTTTTCCGATAAAGGATTTATAGTTGCAAATTCAACAGATTTTTCAAGTGGCTTTTTTCGAGCAAGGCTATCAAATTTTTTATACTTATTATAATGCAAATTTGAATTTGTTTGAAGATACTTCAAGATGTGATTGATTCAATATTATAAAAAAATATCTACAGTTGTTACTAATTTTTTTAATACCTTATTTTATTCATTTGTCAAAGATTTTTAAATCTTATTTATAATTTAATGTTTTTGATATTTTATTAGTTATTAATCTATAAATTATGCGAAAGACCATATGTGTTTTCTAAGATTATCGAAATTGAATTTATAAATTCATCAGCTTATCATGAACTAAAGTCATTTCAAATCAATATAAACCTAAAAAAGATTATTTGCTTATTGATCATGCTGATAGATTCATAAATTTGAAGCAGTAATTGTTGAAATAGAAGGTATTTTTAATAAAGAACCATTAATAATTATAGGAATAAATTAGAAAATAAAAATATAGGTTATATAATACTCAGCGGTGATGGGTGCAAGAAAATGAAACATCATAAAGTGGGTAGATCGAGGAAATAATAGTAATGCTGCATACAGTCTATTAATAATTCTAGATTATCTAATGAAGAAACTAAGAAATTATTAATTGATTTTTATCGCAACTCTCAGCTTCTTTGGATCTTTTAAGAGTTTTCATTAGCCTTTGATGATACTTTTTTAGCAACCTGCTTTTTTATATTTCTGAAATTTTCTGTATCCTATTCAAATTTTTGGGTGCCTTGCTAAATGGGTAATCGAATCAGGAGCTGAGACTCAATTTTATTCGAACTTAAACAGATGAAAGAGCTTAAATTATATATTATATTAAATCTTAGTACTCGATATTTCGCTCTTTAAAAGGGGTCAAATGATTCATCTTGGTAAGAGATTGATAATTTTACCTGAATGAGATAAAGCTCAAGTGAAGATACAAGAAATTATTTTATTCAACAATAGTAGTCTTTTACAATCGTAGTCTTATTTTCATCATCGATTACTACGATACATGTAAGAAAATAATAATTATTTACTTCATCAGGAATGAATCATTTTAGATCAAATAAAAGTTTAAACTCTGTCTATTCAACCATTTAATTATCACTCGTCAAAAATCTTTAAAATTACCATCCCTCAGCATATTTCACTTCTTTAATACTAACCAGAGTAATGACAAAAACTTTTTAATCAATATTTCATAAACTTATCAACAAAATCTATCATTTTACACACTCCAAGTGAGAAGTATATGACAACTATCCTGATGTAAGTCACTATACATTTACGTTCAAATTTGAGGATTTTATTTTAAAATCAAGAGTGCACATACAAGATATGAAGAAAAAAAGAATGTTTCTGTGATAGAAATATTAATATATCTTACTGAACTAATCAAACATCAAATAATCATAGATACCCAAAAATTCCTAATTTTCAAATTCTCAACTTCGCTCTTCCAAAAAAAGTACATATTTGTTGTAATATTTTCGAAGCAAACCTGGAGAATCAATTGTCCTGAACTAATATTTCTTAGGTCTCGAAGTATCAATTAAATAGCCAAGACTAAAAAATTATCTTTCACTAGATTATAAATTTTGGTGTATACTTAAACTAATAATTATAATATGAGGATGCTTTTTTTCATAGTGATACCTTTCTTAGGTTCTATCATAGACTATCGATTTTCTAATAATATCGGGCAGGTCTTTTATGATTACTCAGGAAATGGCCACCATGCTGTGAATGGAGACTCAAGTGCTAATGCAAAAAATGATGTCAAATATTCAGACAGAGGAATTTACTTTTCAATAGATCAGGATAGAGTTACACTTCCACCCAATAACTTGATCAAAAAAAATTTCACATTGATATCTCCTTTCAGCGTTATATTGTGGTTTTACATTATCGAGTCAAAACCTAACCCAGTTTTCTTGTATCGTCGTTATTATTCATCGAATTTCTATAAAAAGGTCGCTATATATAGGGAGAAAAATTATACTTTAAAATATTCTTGCAATACAACTAATTTATGCTCACCCTTAAGTGTTTCATCGTTACCAACTGATAAGAATGTGAATAATATTTGGGAAATAGCAGTATTTTCTATAAATATTAAGAAAATTACATTTTCGAGTACTGGAGGTTTAACTAAAATAAATTATCTGCCTTTCGCCTATTCAGAAGCAGGATTAAATCTAAACTCTCATCTGGGAGGTGGATTAGCTGCAACAGGAGCTAGTATGAGCTACTTTATGTATCGATTTTTAATAGTTGATTCAGAAATAAATATATTCACTCTGTACTCATCGTCAGTAACTTCATATACCTGTCTTGCAAGCCCATGTTCAAGTCCTTGTGAAACAGCCTTTATTGAATCTTCTAATACTTATTGCCTACCTTCGATATCTACTCAATCACAAAGTTCTAATAGTTCAGTATGTATTTGTGATTATGGATGTACTAACGAGATTTCTTGCCTTGAACCTCTGAACTGTATATTTAATAGTAGTTTTTTCAACAGTACTTCAAAGTATTGTATCTGTGGGTCTTCAGGAAATTCGACTCATTGCAAAGATCCAGTATGTTACTCAGAATGTTCAACTTGTAAAGATTACTACACTTGCATACTATGCAAAGATTTAAACTCGATTCCTAGCGAAACTTTTGGATGTAAATGCAAAATTGGATACTATAATGAATCTGCTTTGTTAGGATCAACTTCAAACTGCAAAGTTTGTCCTAAAGAATGCAAAACTTGCAATAATGCTTTGACTTGCATTGAATGCCTTGATTCAAATGCTTTTGTTAATTCGGATTTTATTTGTAAATGCAAGCAAGGGTTTTTTAATAGCAGTGGAACTTGTATTGCTTGCCAAAGTGAGTGTTTAGATTGTGAAATGCCTGAAAAGTGTTTAACATGCAAAAATTTAAACTTTATACCTAGCGAAACTTTTGGTTGTAAATGCAAAATTGAATATTATAATGAATCTGACTTATTTGGATCTAGTTCAAACTGCAAAACTTGTCCTAAAGAATGCAAAACTTGCAATGATGCTTCAATTTGTATTGAATGCCTTGATTCAAATGCTTTTGTTGATTCGTATTCTATTTGCAAATGTAAGCAAGGGTTTTTTAATAGCAGTGGAACTTGTATTGCATGCCAAAGTGAGTGTTTAGATTGTGAAAAGCCTGAAAAGTGTTTAATATGCAAAGATTTAAACTCGATTCCTAGCGAAATATTTGGATGTAAATGTCAAGCTGGATACTATAATGAATCTGCTTTGTTAGGATCAACTTCAAACTGCAAAGTTTGTCCTAAACAATGCAAAACTTGCAATAATGCTTTGACTTGCATTGAATGCCTTGATTCAAATGCTTTTGTTGATTCGCATTCTATATGCAAATGTAAGCAAGGGTTTTTTAATAGCAGTGGAACTTGTATTGCATGTCAAAGTGAGTGTATTGAATGTGATGAGTCTGGGAAGTGTCTAACATGCAAAGATGTTAACTCGACTCCGAGTGAAACCTTTGGATGTAATTGTAAAATTGGATATTACAACGCTTCTTTAAATTCTAGCTTGGTCTGTAAAATATGCCCAGCTAATTGCAGTGAGTGCCTTAGTGTTTCAAAATGCATGAAATGCGCTTTTGATAAAATGAACCTTCAGAATGGCATTTGCAAATGTCCTCCTAATTCAAGTTTGCAAGGCAGAAGTTGCAAGGCTGATGATGGTTTTTTTTTATCAAACGATACATTTACAGACTTAATCGCAGTTCCTTGCGATAGAACTTGTAAGACCTGCTTCAATTTTGGAAGCAGTAACTGCATAGAATGCGCTAACAACATTATCAGAAAGCAAGGTAAATGCGAAGGTTGCCAGGAAAACCAGTACTTGAACAAATCCTTATCCTCATGTCAAAATTGCTCAAAAACATGTGGCACCTGCTCAAACTCATCAAATTGTCTTTCCTGCGAAATTTCAGGTTTCACACTAAAAGAAGGTCAATGTCTCAATCCTTGTCCAGATTTTCAGTATTTCAATGACGGTAAATGCGAAGACTGTCCTGCACTTTGCCAAAAATGCAGCCCGATTTGCACGTGTGTGAAAAACTCAGAACTTAAGAATTCAACATGCGAATGCTCCAAAGGTTTCAAGACTTCCGGCCATTCATGCATCGAGCAGAACTTTTCAGCTTCATTAAGGATAAAAAACATTCATCTCGCCGAGATAGTTTATACTGAATACCTTGAAAAACTGATAAATTATGAAAAATTTGAGTTCTTTGTAGTGAATAGGTCAGATTTCAAGGTGACTTTACTGAAAAACAGCAGAAAAAAGTCTACTTTTTCCCTGATTTTTGAGAATGAAGTGAAGAACGGAACTAAAATCCAAGTAAAAATACTCGAAAAAGAGGTTTTCAGTAAAAATGGCTCGCGACTCAATAATCATACCCTAACTTCAGCCCTACCTTCATATATAAAAGTCTATGTTAGTCCTTTAAACAAGGTAATTTTATCCTCTAAGGTGATAGGTCAATCTGCGGTGTCTACTTCAGTTGGAGCTTCATTAATCTCAAACCCAGCGTCAGCCTGGGCTTTACTCAACACTGTCCAGCTCCTAGCTTTCCTCCCTCTCAACAACAACCGAATGACTCCTAACATCAGAGTCTTTTTATCAGGGTTCTCAGGGTATAACTTCTTTCCTAACATTATCGGGTCATACTTCAACGAGCAAGCCTCATCAGAGCCTTACTTTCAAGCTAGAAACTATGGAATCACCTCATCAGTCTTTCTAGTTAACACTGGAAAAATTTTCTTAATTCCTGTGGCAACTGTTTTTTCTGCTGCTGTCCTCTTCCCATGTTTGTTCTTTGTTTCTAAAAGTCAAAAGAACATATTGAAAAAAATACTAAATGCTTATGGAAATTTCAAGTTCAGTTTTTTTTTAAGGTTCTGGATTGAGGCGTATACAGAAATTTTAGTTTTTGGATTTGTTCAGCTCAGGTCGGTAATTAAAATTTAGAGAGTTTTAATGCCAGCCGAAGGGTATTTCAATCAGACCCTAGCTTCTCTTTCTTGTGTATTTTTTAAGTAGTCTGCTGGGATTTTGACACTTCCTTTGGTTTTTATTTCGTTTTATGTGTCTTGGGAAAAAATTAAAAATAGTTCAGAAAGCTTCATTAAAAAGTGGGGAAGTCTTTTTATGGAGTTTAAAAATGATAAAGGTTTTTGGAGCTCGCAGTATTATTCCTTGTTTTTTGCTAGACGATTGGCTTATGTTTGTTGCCAAGTTTATCTTAACTCTTTTCTTTTGGTTCAAGCAGGTTTCAACCTGATGTTTTCTATCGGGACTTTGGTGTTTCTTTGCTATTACCGACCTTTTAATGAAAAGACAGTCATGGTTTCAAATGTTGTTAGCGAAATTTCAATATCTTTAGTTATGCTTTTTTCTATGCTTTATTTGTGGGATTTGAGCAGATCTACACAAGAAATAATTGAAATTATTATAGTTTTGATTGTTCTTTTGGCTATGCTGATTCAGTTTATTATTTCTATGATCTGTTTTTATAAGCCAGTGAAGATTCTCTTTCAGAAATTAAAAAAACTTAAGAGTCGAAACTGTGCACAGAGATTTGATGTAGTGTCGCGGATTAGTCCATGTGATGTGAATCAGATTAAATAGATAGAATAATAGATATTGATTTCGTGTTGTTTAACACATTTATATTTTTCGTAATTTCTAATGATTTTACCCACTTTTATTCGAAGAAATTTTCAATATTAGGACTTTGTCAGCTGTCCACTTTCTAAATACAAAGGCATAAATGGAAATTTTTAAAAAAGTAGTGTAATTTTCTTACTATTAGGTAGGATATTGAATACATATCATAAAAAATTTTATTCAAATTGGCTGAACTTAAAAATTATATTTTCTCATTAAGAAATTTTACAAATATACAAACTTAGCATAAATCAATAAACTTATGCCACTTGGTGATATATTAGAATTGCTGAAAGACTCAATTTATACAAGCATGATACTTAAATATGAAAAATAACTTTTGAAAGAAAATTTGTTAGATTCTATTTGGATTACTGTCTTATGTCTAAAACTACTTCTGCTTTAGGTTAAATTTGAGTTTCTCAATGAATCCTATAAAGTTAAAGATTATTACTAACCAAGAACCTTTGTAGATGTCCAAGAAAAACAGTTAATAATTATTTACTAATAATAATAAATCTTTACTTTAAGTAGAGTCATCGGCCCATAACCTAAAAACCATCTCAAAGAATTATTTAATACCATGATTATCTTTCGTACTTGTTTCAACATAATTAAATTATGCTTCTTAGCTATTTTCAAGCCTTCATCATAACTCACTCCACATTCCAAATCAATTTATTTCCAAAAAGGAATTTCACTAGATGCATACACAAAGAACAGTTGCGATCTATGCAATTTATCCAGTATTTCACACTTTTTAATGTATGATGATGATGCTTGTCAAAAACTATGATGAAAACTTGCACTTTTTAAATAATCTCTATCAAATATTCAAGATACATATTGTGACAAGTTAAATCGTATTAAATTTGAAGTATTGTTTGAAATGTGAATTTGATTCCTGAAATAGACTCTTTTTTTTCGCTGAAATCTAATCCCATTGTTACTTGATGATATGGAGTAAAAGTATTATTAAAATATCTCAATGCAATAGCAGACTTATCTACTCCTGAATCTCCTATAAGAGCAACTGTAAACATTTTTAATTCTTTCCATTTATTAACCCTTTAGATATTTTTTCAATATTTATAGAGGATTGAGACGAAATTTTATATATTATTTATTGAAATCTGTTTTATTATTAAGTTAAGTCTAATCACATGAATATTGATTATAATTTTTTACAGATAGAAACTATTAGAAATTAATATTAATCTCATACACAAGGTAAACTATCAAATTTCAACAAAAATGATTAACATATATATTTGAAATACATGATCATAATCAATTTTAATTCTTTTGTAAATATAATATCAATTAGATTTTTGATAAAGCCTTATTCATAATCTAATATTCATATGAGAATCAAACCAAATAACCCTCAAAGAATTTTAACTTGTTAATTTACGCCCTTTCTCTAAAATATTTATATATTAATCGTGATATCTTAAAAAGAAATGATACTCCATCTGAAGAATCATTAATAAACAGTGTGAAATATTAGCAGTTCCATAAAACTAACAATCTCGGGTATACTTCATCTTTTATCTTTCTTCTTCGAAGCAGATTTGAGTGTGAGCAGCTTTGCTTTACAGTAATTCTAAGAATAGCAATTTTTTCCGATGCTCTTCAAATTGTTTGATTCTAAGTTCGTAAACACTCTCCTAATACTCTTCAGCAATCTCTAAAAATATTTTTCTCATTAGCATCCAGTCAGCGATACTATACTGTTGTATTTATTGAGCAAGTCGGTAGCTTGCTTTTACCTTCCTTATGCATACTGCGTAACCGTAACCTAAATAATCAGCTCTGGCTCTAGCGATTATTAGATTTTTTTTCACTTAATTATCATCATCTTCGGAATCTCTTCAAAAGCACTGCCAAATCATTACTTCCTTCATTGAAAATATTTAAGTTCTGACAAATTCAAATATTATTTTTTAAACACCTGAAATTTCCAGAGATCAATACATACAAGAGAGAACTATATGATCTCAAAGAAGGAAATTTTTGTTAAGCAACAAAAATTATTATAATAAACTCACCCAAGTGGCATAAAATACTTATATTCAAGTATTAACCAAGCAGTAACTGCAAAAAAACTTAAAAATAATACCTTTCAATCATATCTTTTTTCAAATCAAATTGGTTCAGGATATATCCAAGAAAAACACTAAAATATGATTTCCCATTACTTTATCAAAGTTTAAATAATCTATTAATTGTAATCAATTAATAACTTTATAAGCAGTTAATATTAATCGGAAACAAACAAAGAGTAATTCCAAAATTTTTCTTTATTCAAGGAAAATACCTATGCTTCATTTTCAACCATTTTTTATTGAAGCAAGATCAATCAAATGAAAATATCTACCAGATCTGAATATATGCCATCCTAATTCTCCAAGTAACTCTAAAGATATTTTTATCAAATTTAACTTCTTCATGTAACGTATCAGTTTAAAGACTGTAAGAAAAGAGTTGAATTTTGTTGTAAGAAATGCAAAAGGAATGATTAATAAATGGAAAGAAGCAGAAATAATTCCAAAAGCCTGAGAATTTTATTTGGTAGTGATTTAATAATATGCCTAAGAAAGGTATAAGTCATCTTATGAGTTGCTCAATAATCTTGCGGAGTAGTTTTGCTGATTGATCTCGGATGACTGATATAGTAACAGAGAATCTTGTATAAAGAAAAAATTATTTATAAGATGAGAAATTAAAAACTTGAATAAACTCTGAACATCCTGCTATTCTCCGCGTTACTGTCAAAGCAGAGCTCTTAAAATTTGGCCTGCCTTAAAGAAGAAGGATGAAATAAGGAGGCCGAGATTAAATTTTTTTGATGAAAGCTTATAATATTTCTGACTTTAAATAAATGATTCTACTGATTGAGCATCAATTTTTGAAAGTCTCATTATTTAATATATTGTAATGTTTGAATAGTATTGAAAAAATAACCAAATGATCTAGCTTTAAGGGTAATAAATGGAAAAAAATGAAAGACGTCTAAATGTTGCTCTTTTAGGAGATTCAGGAGTAGGTAAATCTGTGATTGCATTGAGATATGCTAAAAATGTCTTTGACCCAGATCACCTAGAAACAATAGGAATAGATTTCAACGTAAAAATAGAGTCTCTTTTTGGAATTCAATTAAAATTTCAGATAGTATTTCAAATTTAGTTCAATATACCAGCTCGCACTGCTAAATGGTATATTTTGGGAGCTATTTATGATAAAATACAAGTTATAATCATAGTTTTTGACAAGAATCAGCCTCATACCTTAAAAAATGTGAAATTTTGGATAAATTACATAAATGCTAACAGTTCTCAGTATTTTCCTAAAGTGAAATTCCTTGTTGGAAATAAAACTGATTTAGAATGCGAAGTGAGTTATGAAAAAGGCTTACAAAAAGCGAAAAAGTATAATTTGATTTATCTTGAAACAAGTGCCAAAAATAACCAAGGTATTAAAGAGTTGTTTGAGATGGTATTTATTTTGTGGGCTGATATTTCTACTTTAAGGAAAGAAAAAAAAATTTAAAGAGTAAAATTTAGTTAATTATGCGATTTATTATAATTTACAAAGGTTTTGTTTATTAATAATTTTATACTTCTAACATAGAATAAAGACAAACAAACAGCAGAATGGAAGGTAAACAGAAGTAATTTTTAGATATAAAACAATTATCAAAGAAATAATCTCACAAAAAAATCCTTTCAATTTATTTTCATTGAAATAATCACGTTTGTAAAACTGAATCTCAATATTTCTAATAATATTATCAATTAGAATAAATTTTTTATTTAATAATAGAATTTCAAACTTTGAGAAAATATAATATTAGTTGTGATTTAATAAGTAAATATCAGCAAAGTAGCTCAAAGTCGGAAAATAAATCTTTATTAAGTATAATTTCAAGGAATAAATTGTTTTATATTAAATAGTTTTGATATTTTTAATGTATTTCCATATTTCCTTTATTATTTTTGAATAAACCAATAAAGTGCACAAAACATATTAGTATGAAGGCGAAGAAGTACCCGAATGCAGCAGTTATTAAAAATTCAAACATATAAGGAAAAATCAAAAAAAAGGAAGAAATAACACAATAAAAACTATATGATGCTTGGAAAAATCATTCTCAGCAAGAATTATTGCACAGACATATCTATTCTCCATAAACCTAATCAAATTAATTCAAAACAAACTTTGCATAGAGATTATTCAGTAATATATTAAATGATGATTACTTAAGGGAACTAACTACTTCATCCAATTTTTTTATTCAATACCTGGCCACTTCATATATATGCTAAGAACTGATATAATAATCTAAGTTTAAGTGCTTTATTTTCGCTATTCTTGATCTTGATAAAATTATTTATGAGGTATAAAATTTTAAAAAAATGTTGCCCTTATTAGCGCATAATTATTTAAACTCTTTAAAACTTTGATGCACGTAATATTAGGTAAAATCTTTGATAATTAAAGATATTCATAATTTCAAGCATCATCATGTTTCTTTTCTTTCAACAGATATAATAATACTGCTAATTTCTTGATTTAATTTGCTAATTTTGTCGATTAGGTTTATTTTTGTGAACCTCACTAGAGAGTAAGGCATAATCTTTTCTAATAGGTCTGAATTAATCACAGCTTAATCATTTTAGTTCTTTATTTACAATACCATAGGCATTTAATGATTAAGATATGGTATCACATTATTATTACCAGATATAAACAAAATCATTAAATATATAATTTAAAAACAAGTTAAATGCTAATAATAAAAATCGGCACTAAGGAATATCTATAGAGCTCCTGCTGAAGTCCCAGAAAAATTAATTTAGAACTTGGAGATATACTCAGATTCTCTAATTAAAATCTTAATGCTTTGAATAAAAACTTATGTAAATTAATTAAAAAGTAAAAATTGCACACGATGTTCATAAGCAAGTAAAAATTAACATCAGACAAAAAATACAAAGATCGAACATTGTCCTTCTGTTTCTCATGAAATTTTAGAATACTAGTGGAAAGGCCAATCAGAGTAAACTAATCGATACTTAGATGATAATTGATGATTAACAGAAAAAAAGATCCTAATTTATCAAATACTCTATAGATTAAATTAGAAGAATAATATATAACTGATAATTTAGACATAGAATTTGTTGTGAGGATTTGAATGAATATTAATCTAAAGTCACTTTATAAATCAATATTTTATTCGAAAGACAGACTTAATTAATTAGTAAATTCTTTGCCTTCCCTTTGAACAATCTTGAAGTATTATTTACTGAATTTAGCAGAGTATTCAACTAGTATTACAACGGAAGATAGATAATTAAAACTTTTGATTAGATTTTAGTATAAAATATTAAAGGTATATTTGGCTTGAAAATCTAAGTCTATAAATGGCGGAATCTGGTTCACACAGAGTAGTGAGAGAAGAAATACTCGAAATTCCTGGAGTTAATGATGACAGTAAAGGAGCTGAGCTTCAAAAGAAGATGTATAAGTACTATAAAAGGTATTCAAAATATAAAGAAAAAATATATTCCTGGCCGATGAATGTCTTTGAAAAAGGAGGACATTCAGCTTGTGTATATTGCTGTTCTTACTCTCCTGATGGAAATTATCTGGCAACTGGGTCTGGAGATAGCACGATTAAAATCTGGAATATAAAATAAAAAAAAGAAGAGTTCACTTTGAATGGACATTCAGATTCGTTATCTTGCTGTTCTTACTCTCCCAATGGAAATTATCTGGTAACTGGATCAAGAGACAAGACAATTAAAATCTGGAATATAAAAGAGCAAAGAGAAGAGTTTACTCTGAATGGGCATTCAGATTCGGTATGTTGCTGTTCTTACTCTCCTGATGGAAATTATCTGGCAACTGGATCAGGAGACAATACAATTAAAATCTGGGATATAAAAGAGCAAAGAGAAGAGTTTAGTCTGTATAGACATTCAGCTTGTGTTTTATGCTGCTCTTACTCTTGTAATGGAAATTATCTGGTAACTGGATCAAACGACTATAAATTTCATATCTGGAAATTAAAAAAGCAAAAAGTAGATTTGAATTTCAATAATAATACTAATGA